>JAHIAM010000037.1:0-166313 GCA_021605205.1 Aegilops longissima | reverse complement strand
TCATTTCCATGATTGACGAACCCCGGGGTTTGTTTACGTGTCCATCGTCAACACTCACAATTTTGGCCAATTCTTACCTGTTTCGTGGACTATTACTCACCGTTTTGGGGTCCCGAAGCAATTTCCATAGTTGTTGAACCCCAAGGTGTGCTCACATGTTGGTCATCAACACTCGCAGTTTTGGTCGATTCTGGCCCGTTTCATGGACTATTACTCACCGTTTTGGGGTTCCAAAGCGGTTTCCATGGTTGTCGAACTCCAAGGTGCGGTTACATGTCGGTCATCAACAATCACAGTTTGGGCCGATTCTTGCCCGTTTCTTGGACTATTACTCTATTTTGGGGTCTCGGAGTCATTTGCATGATTGATTTAACCCAGTGTGCATTTACGTGAGTCATCAACACTCACATATTTGGCCGAATCGTGTCCGTTTCGTGCACTATTACTCAGCGTTTTGGAGACCCATAGGGATTTCCACGATTGACGAACCCCGGGGTGCGTTTACGTGTCGGTCATCAACACTCACCGTTTTGGGGTCCCGAAGTGATTTCCATAGTTGTTGAACCCCAAGGTGTGCTTACGTGTTGGTCATCAACACTCGCAGTTTTGGCCGATTCTGGCCCGTTTCTTGGACTATTACTCTATTTTGGGGTCTCAGAGTCATTTCCACGATTGACGAACCCCGGGGTGTGTTTACGTGTCGGTCATAAACACTCACATATTCGGCCGATTCTAGTCCGTTTGATGCACTATTACTCAGCGTTTTGGGCACCCAGAGCAATTTCCACGATTGATGAACCCCGGGGTGCGTTTATGTGTCGGTCGTTAACACTCACAGTTTTGGCCAATTTTGACATGTTTCGTGGACAATTACTCACCGTTTTGGGGCCCCGAAGCGATTTTCATAGGTTTTGAACCCCAAGGTGTGCTTATGTGTCGGTCATCAACACTCGTAGTTTTGGCCGATTCTGGCCCGTTTCGTGGACTATTACTCACCGTTTTGGGGTCCCAAAGTGATTTCCATGGTTGTCAAAATCCAAGGTGCGCTTACGTGTCGGTCATCAACAATCACAGTTTGGGCCGATTCTGGCCCGTTTCTTGGACTCCTACTCTCTTTTGGGGTCTCGGAGTCATTTCCATGATTGACGAACCCCGGGGTTTGTTTACGTGTCCATCGTCAACACTCACAATTTTGGCCAATTCTTACCTGTTTCGTGGACTATTACTCACCGTTTTGGGGTCCCGAAGCAATTTCCATAGTTGTTGAACCCCAAGGTGTGCTCACATGTTGGTCATCAACACTCGCAGTTTTGGTCGATTCTGGCCCGTTTCATGGACTATTACTCACCGTTTTGGGGTCCCAAAGTGATTTCCATGGTTGTCAAAATCCAAGGTGCGCTTACGTGTCGGTCATCAACAATCACAGTTTGGGCCGATTCTGGCCCGTTTCTTGGACTACCGCTACTCTATTTTGGGGTCTCAACAATCACAGTTTTGGCGATTCTGTCATTTCCATGATTGAGTCATTTCCATGAACCCCGGGTGCATTTACGTGTCGGTCATCAACACTCACATATTTGGCCGATTCTAGTCCGCTTGATGCACTATTACTCACGTTTTGGGACCCAGAGCAATTTCCACGATTGAGAACCCATAGGTTTGTTTACGTGTCCATCGTCAACACTCACAATTTTGGCCAATTCTTACCTGTTTCGTGGACTATTACTCACCGCTTTGGGGTCCCAAGCAATTTCCATAGTTGTTGAACCCCAAGGTGTGCTCACGTGTTGGTCATCAACACTTTCAGTTTTGGTCGATTCTGGCCCGTTTCATGGACTATTACTCACCGCTTTTGGGGTTCCAGCGGTTTCCATGGTTGTCGAACTCCAGGTGCGGTTACATGTCGGTCATCAACAATCACAGTTTGGGCGATTCTTGCCCGCTTCTTGGACTATTACTCTATTTTGGGGTCTCGAGTCATTTCCATGATTGATTTAACCCGGTGTGCATTTACGTGATAGTCATCAACACTCACATATTTGGCGAATCGTGTCCGTTTGTGCACTATTACTCAGCGTTTTGGAGACCCATAGGGATTTCCACGATTGATTTAACCCGGGTGCGCGTTTACGTGTCGGTCATCAACACTCACCGCTTTGGGGTCCCAAGTGATTTCCATAGTTGTTGAACCCCAAGGTGTGCTTACGTGTTGGTCATCAACACTGCAGTTTTGGCGATTCTGGCCCGTTTCTTGGACTATTACTCTATTTTGGGGTCTCAGAGTCATTTCCACGATTGACGAACCCCGGGGTGTGTTTACGTGTCGGTCATAAACACTCACATATTCGGCCGATTCTAGTCCGTTTGATGCACTATTACTCAGCGTTTTGGGCACCCAGAGCAATTTCCACGATTGATGAACCCCGGGGTGCGTTTATGTGTCGGTCGTTAACACTCACAGTTTTGGCCAATTTTGACATGTTTCGTGGACAATTACTCACCGTTTTGGGGCCCCGAAGCGATTTTCATAGGTTTTGAACCCCAAGGTGTGCTTATGTGTCGGTCATCAACACTCGTAGTTTTGGCCGATTCTGGCCCGTTTCGTGGACTATTACTCACCGTTTTGGGGTCCCAAAGTGATTTCCATGGTTGTCAAAATCCAAGGTGCGCTTACGTGTCGGTCATCAACAATCACAGTTTGGGCCGATTCTGGCCCGTTTCTTGGACTCCTACTCTCTTTTGGGGTCTCGGAGTCATTTCCATGATTGACGAACCCCGGGGTTTGTTTACGTGTCCATCGTCAACACTCACAATTTTGGCCAATTCTTACCTGTTTCGTGGACTATTACTCACCGTTTTGGGGTCCCAAGCAATTTCCATAGTTGTTGAACCCCAAGGTGTGCTCACATGTTGGTCATCAACACTTCAGTTTTGGTCGATTCTGGCCCGTTTCATGGACTATTACTCACCGCTTTGGGGTCCAAAGCGGTTTCCATGGTTGTCGAACTCCAAGGTGCGGTTACATGTCGGTCATCAACAATCACAGTTTGGGCCGATTCTTGCCCGCTTCTTGGACTATTACTCTATTTTGGGGTCTCGGAGTCATTTCCATGATTGACGAACCCCAGTGTGCATTTACGTGACAGTCATCAACACTCACATATTTGGCCGAATCGTGTCCGTTTCGTGCACTATTACTCAGCGTTTTGGAGACCCATAGGGATTTCCACGATTGACGTAACCCCGGGTGCGTTTACGTGTCGGTCATCAACACTCACCGTTTTGGGGTCCCGAAGTGATTTCCATAGTTGTTGAACCCCAAGGTGTGCTTACGTGTTGGTCATCAACACTCGCAGTTTTGGCCGATTCTGGCCCGTTTCTTGGACTATTACTCTATTTTGGGGTCTCAGAGTCATTTCCACGATTGACGAACCCCGGGGTGCGTTTACGTGTCGGTCATAAACACTCACATATTCGGCCGATTCTAGTCCGTTTGATGCACTATTACTCAGCGTTTTGGGCACCTAGAGCAATTTCCACGATTGATGAACCCCGGGGTGCGTTTATGTGTCCGTCGTTAACACTCACAGTTTTGGCCAATTCTGACATGTTTCACTATTACTCACCGTTTTGGGGCCCCGATTTTCATAGGTTTTGAACCCCAAGGTGTTTATGTGTCGGTCTCAACACTCAGTTTTGTTTTGGCATCAACACTAGTTTTGGCCGATTCTTGACATGTTTAACGTGGACTCACATACTCACCGATTCTAGTCCGTTTGGGGGGAGTCATTTCCACGATTGATGAACCCGGGTTTGTTTACGTGTCGGTCGTCAACACTCACAATTTTGGCCAATTTTGATTTTCCCAAGCGATTTTCATAGGTTTTGAACCCCAAGGTGTGCTTATGTGTCGGTCATCAACACTCGTAGTTTTGGCCGATTCTGGCCCGTTTCGTGGACTATTACTCACCGTTTTGGGGTCCCAAAGTGATTTCCATGGTTGTCAAAATCCAAGGTGCGCTTACGTGTCGGTCATCAACAATCACAGTTTGGGCCGATTCTGGCCCGTTTCTTGGACTCCTACTCTCTTTTGGGGTCTCGGAGTCATTTCCATGATTGACGAACCCCGGGGTTTGTTTACGTGTCCATCGTCAACACTCACAATTTTGGCCAATTCTTACCTGTTTCGTGGACTATTACTCACCGTTTTGGGGTCCCGAAGCAATTTCCATAGTTGTTGAACCCCAAGGTGTGCTCACATGTTGGTCATCAACACTTGCAGTTTTGGTCGATTCTGGCCCGTTTCATGGACTATTACTCACCGTTTTGGGGTTCCAAAGCGGTTTCCATGGTTGTCGAACTCCAAGGTGCGGTTACATGTCGGTCATCAACAATCACAGTTTGGGCCGATTCTTGCCCGCTTCTTGGACTATTACTCTATTTTGGGGTCTCGGAGTCATTTCCATGATTGATTTAACCCGGTGTGCATTTACGTGACAGTCATCAACACTCACATATTTGGCGAATCGTGTCCGTTTGTGCACTATTACTCAGCGTTTTGGAGACCCATAGGGATTTCCACGATTGAGAACCCCGGGTGCGTTTACGTGTCGGTCATCAACACTCACCGCTTTGGGGTCCCAAGTGATTTCCATAGTTGTTGAACCCCAAGGTGTGCTTACGTGTTGGTCATCAACACTTTCGCAGTTTTGGCCGATTCTGGCCCGTTTCTTGGACTATTACTCTATTTTGGGGTCTCGAGTCATTTCCACGATTGAACCCGGGGTGTGTTTACGTGTCGGTCAACCCACATATTGGGGTGTGTTTTACTCGGCGTGTCGGTCATAAACACTCACATATTCGGCCGATTCTAGTCCGTTTGATGCACTATTACTCAGCGTTTTGGGCACCCAGAGCAATTTCCACGATTGATGAACCCCGGGGTGCGTTTATGTGTCGGTCGTTAACACTCACAGTTTTGGCCAATTTTGACATGTTTCGTGGACAATTACTCACCGCTTTGGGGCCCCGGCGATTTTCATAGGTTTTGAACCCCAAGGTGTGCTTATGTGTCGGTCATCAACACTCGTTTTTGCCGATTCTGGCCCGTTTCGTGGACTATTACTCACCGTTTTGGGGTCCCAAAGTGATTTCCATGGTTGTCAAAATCCAAGGTGCGCTTACGTGTCGGTCATCAACAATCACAGTTTGGGCCGATTCTGGCCCGTTTCTTGGACTCCTACTCTCTTTTGGGGTCTCGGAGTCATTTCCATGATTGATTTAACCCCCGAGGGGGTCCCAGAGTCATTTCCATGATTGATCGAACCCGGGGTTTGTTTACGTGTCCATCGTCAACACTCACAATTTTGGCCAATTCTTACCTGTTTCGTGGACTATTACTCACCGCTTTGGGGTCCCGGCAATTTCCATAGTTGTTGAACCCCAAGGTGTGCTCACATGTTGGTCATCAACACTTTCAGTTTTGGTCGATTCTGGCCCGTTTCATGGACTATTACTCACCGCTTTGGGGTTCCAAAGCGTTTCCATGGTTGTCGAACTCCAAGGTGCGGTTACATGTCGGTCATCAACAATCACAGTTTGGGCGATTCTTGCCCGCTTCTTGGACTATTACTCTATTTTGGGGTCTCGAGTCATTTCCATGATTGATTTAACCCGGTGTGCATTTACGTGACAGTCATCAACACTCACATATTTGGCGAATCGTGTCCGTTTGCACTATTACTCAGCGTTTTGGAGACCCATAGGATTTCCACGATTGAGCGAACCCGGGTGCGTTTACGTGTCGGTCATCAACACTCACCGTTTTGGGGTCCCAAGTGATTTCCATAGTTGTTGAACCCCAAGGTGTGCTTACGTGTTGGTCATCAACACTTTCAGCAGTTTGGGCCGATTCTTGCCCGCTTCTTGGACTATTACTCTATTTTGGGGTCTCAGAGTCATTTCCACGATTGACGAACCCCGGGGTGTGTTTACGTGTCGGTCATAAACACTCACATATTCGGCCGATTCTAGTCCGTTTGATGCACTATTACTCAGCGTTTTGGGCACCCAGAGCAATTTCCACGATTGATGAACCCCGGGGTGCGTTTATGTGTCGGTCGTTAACACTCACAGTTTTGGCCAATTTTGACATGTTTCGTGGACAATTACTCACCGTTTTGGGGCCCCGAAGCGATTTTCATAGGTTTTGAACCCCAAGGTGTGCTTATGTGTCGGTCATCAACACTCGTAGTTTTGGCCGATTCTGGCCCGTTTCGTGGACTATTACTCACCGTTTTGGGGTCCCAAAGTGATTTCCATGGTTGTCAAAATCCAAGGTGCGCTTACGTGTCGGTCATCAACAATCACAGTTTGGGCCGATTCTGGCCCGTTTCTTGGACTACTACTCTCTTTTGGGGTCTCGAGTTTTCCATGATTGACTAACCCCGCTTTTGACTCCTACTCATCAACACTTTTGGGGATTCTAGTCTTTTTCGTGCACACTCACGGTTTTGGGGACCATGATTTCCATGATTGACGAACCCCGGGGTTTGTTTACGTGTCCATCGTCAACACTCACAATTTTGGCCAATTCTTACCTGTTTCGTGGACTATTACTCACCGTTTTGGGGTCCCGAAGCAATTTCCATAGTTGTTGAACCCCAAGGTGTGCTCACATGTTGGTCATCAACACTCGCAGTTTTGGTCGATTCTGGCCCGTTTCATGGACTATTACTCACCGTTTTGGGGTTCCAAAGCGGTTTCCATGGTTGTCGAACTCCAAGGTGCGGTTACATGTCGGTCATCAACAATCACAGTTTGGGCCGATTCTTGCCCGCTTCTTGGACTATTACTCTATTTTGGGGTCTCGGAGTCATTTCCATGATTGATTTAACCCGGTGTGCATTTACGTGATAGTCATCAACACTCACATATTTGGCGAATCGTGTCCGTTTGCGTGCACTATTACTCAGCGTTTTGGAGACCCATAGGGATTTCCACGATTGATTTAACCCCGGGTGCGCGTACGTGTCGGTCATCAACACTCACCGTTTTGGGGTCCCAAGTGATTTCCATAGTTGTTGAACCCCAAGGTGTGCTTACGTGTTGGTCATCAACACTTTTCAGTTTTGGCCGATTCTGGCCCGTTTCTTGGACTATTACTCTATTTTGGGGTCTCAGAGTCATTTCCACGATTGACGAACCCCGGGGTGTGTTTACGTGTCGGTCATAAACACTCACATATTCGGCCGATTCTAGTCCGTTTGATGCACTATTACTCAGCGTTTTGGGCACCTAGAGCAATTTCCACGATTGACGAACCCCGGGGTGTGTTTACGTGTCCGTTTGTTTAACACTCACAGTTTTGAACCAATTTTGACATGTTTCGTGGACAATTACTCACCGTTTTGGGGCCCCGAAGCGATTTTCATAGGTTTTGAACCCCAAGGTGTGCTTATGTGTCGGTCATCAACACTCGTAGTTTTGGCCGATTCTGGCCCGTTTCGTGGACTATTACTCACCGTTTTGGGGTCCCAAAGTGATTTCCATGGTTGTCAAAATCCAAGGTGCGCTTACGTGTCGGTCATCAACAATCACAGTTTGGGCCGATTCTGGCCCGTTTCTTGGACTCCTACTCTCTTTTGGGGTCTCGGAGTCATTTCCATGATTGACGAACCCCGGGGTTTGTTTACGTGTCCATCGTCAACACTCACAATTTTGGCCAATTCTTACCTGTTTCGTGGACTATTACTCACCGTTTTGGGGTCCCGAAGCAATTTCCATAGTTGTTGAACCCCAAGGTGTGCTCACATGTTGGTCATCAACACTCGCAGTTTTGGTCGATTCTGGCCCGTTTCATGGACTATTACTCACCGTTTTGGGGTTCCAAAGCGGTTTCCATGGTTGTCGAACTCCAAGGTGCGGTTACATGTCGGTCATCAACAATCACAGTTTGGGCCGATTCTTGCCCGCTTCTTGGACTATTACTCTATTTTGGGGTCTCGAGTCATTTCCATGATTGATTTACCCGGTGTGCATTTACGTGACAGTCATCAACACTCACATATTTGGCGAATCGTGTCCGTTTGCACTGCTATTACTCAGCGTTTTGGAGACCCATAGGGATTTCCACGATTGAGCGAACCCGGGGTGCGTTTACGTGTCGGTCATCAACACTCACCGTTTTGGGGTCCCGAAGTGATTTCCATAGTTGTTGAACCCCAAGGTGTGCTTACGTGTTGGTCATCAACACTCACAGTTTTGGCCGATTCTGGCCCGTTTCTTGGACTATTACTCTATTTTGGGGTCTCGAGTCATTTCCACGATTGATTTAACCCGGGTGTGTTTACGTGTCGGTCATAAACACTCACATATTCGGCCGATTCTAGTCCGTTTGATGCACTATTACTCAGCGTTTTGGGCACCCAGAGCAATTTCCACGATTGATGAACCCGGGGCACCGTGCGTTTATGTGTCGCGTTTCGTTAACACTCACAGTTTTGGCCAATTTTGACATGTTTCGTGGACAATTACTCACCGTTTTGGGGCCCGGCGATTTTCATAGGTTTTGAACCCCAAGGTGTGCTTATGTGTCGGTCATCAACACTTTCGTAGTTTTGGCGATTCTGGCCCGTTTCGTGGACTATTACTCACCGCTTTGGGGTCCCAAAGTGATTTCCATGGTTGTCAAAATCCAAGGTGCGCTTACGTGTCGGTCATCAACAATCACAGTTTGGGCCGATTCTGGCCCGTTCTTGGACTCCTACTCTTTTTGGGGTCTCGGAGTCATTTCCATGATTGACGAACCCCGGGGTTTGTTTACGTGTCCATCGTCAACACTCACAATTTTGGCCAATTCTTACCTGTTTACGTGGACTATTACTCACCGTTTTGGGGTCCCAAGCAATTTCCATAGTTGTTGAACCCCAAGGTGTGCTCACATGTTGGTCATCAACACTCCAGTTTTGGTCGTTTGTTTACGTCCATCGTCAACACTCACAATTTTGGCCAATTCTGACCTCTTTCGGGACTATTACTCACCGCTTTGGGGTTCCAAGCGTTTCCATGTTGTTGAACCCAGGTGTGCTCAAGGTGGGTTACATGTCGGTCATCAACAATCACAGTTTGGGCGATTCTTGCCCGCTTCTTGGACTATTACTCTATTTTGGGGTCTCGAGTCATTTCCATGATTGATTTAACCCGGTGTGCATTTACGTGACAGTCATCAACACTCACATATTTGGCCGAATCGTGTCCGTTTCGTGCACTATTACTCAGCGTTTTGGAGACCCATAGGGATTTCCACGATTGACGAACCCCGGGGTGCGTTTACGTGTCGGTCATCAACACTCACCGTTTTGGGGTCCCGAAGTGATTTCCATAGTTGTTGAACCCCAAGGTGTGCTTACGTGTTGGTCATCAACACTTCAGTTTTGGCCGATTCTGCCCGTTTCTTGGACTATTACTCTATTTTGGGGTCTCGAGTCATTTCCACGATTGATTTAACCCGGGGTGTGTTTACGTGTCGGTCATAAACACTCACATATTCGGCCGATTCTAGTCCGTTTGATGCACTATTACTCAGCGTTTTGGGCACCCAGAGCAATTTCCACGATTGATGAACCCCGGGGTGCGTTTATGTGTCGATCGTTAACACTCACAGTTTTGGCCAATTTTGACATGTTTCGTGGACTATTACTCACCGTTTTGGGGCCCCGCGATTTTCATAGGTTTTGAACCCCAAGGTGTGCTTATGTGTTATGTGGTCATCAACACTCGTAGTTTTGGCGATTCTGGCCCGTTTGTGGACTATTACTCACCGTTTTGGGGTCCCAAAGTGATTTCCATGGTTGTCAAAAAGGTGCGCTTACGTGTCGGTCATCAACAATCACAGGGGGTCTCGAGTCATTTCCATGATTGTCAAACCCCAAGGTGCGCTTACGTGTCGGTCATCAACAATCACAGTTTGGGCGATTCTGGCCCGTTTTCGTGACTCCTACTCTCTTTTTTGGTCTCGAGTCATTTCCATGATTGATTTAACCCGGGGTTTGTTTACGTGTCCATCGTCAACACTCACAATTTTGGCCAATTCTTACCTGTTTCGTGGACTATTACTCACCGTTTTGGGGTCCCAAGCAATTTCCATAGTTGTTGAACCCCAAGGTGTGCTCACATGTTGGTCATCAACACTTTCAGTTTTGGTCGATTCTGGCCCGTTTCATGGACTATTACTCACCGTTTTGGGGTTCCAAAGGTTTCCATGGTTGTCGAACTCCAAGGTGCGGTTACATGTCGGTCATCAACAATCACAGTTTGGGCGATTCTTGCCCGCTTCTTGGACTATTACTCTATTTTGGGGTCTCGAGTCATTTCCATGATTGATTTAACCCGGTGTGCATTTACGTGACAGTCATCAACACTCACATATTTGGCGAATCGTGTCCGTTTGTGCACTATTACTCAGCGTTTTGGAGACCCATAGGATTTCCACGATTGATTTACCCGGGTGCGTTTACGTGTCGGTCATCAACACTCACCGTTTTGGGGTCCCAAGTGATTTCCATAGTTGTTGAACCCCAAGGTGTGCTTACGTGTTGGTCATCAACACTTTCAGTTTTGGCCGATTCTGGCCCGTTTCTTGGACTATTACTCTATTTTGGGGTCTCGAGTCATTTCCACGATTGATTTAACCCGGGGTGTGTTTACGTGTCGGTCATAAACACTCACATATTCGGCCGATTCTAGTCCGTTTGATGCACTATTACTCAGCGTTTTGGGCACCGAGCAATTTCCACGATTGATGAACCCACATGGTGCGTTTATGTGTCGTCGTTAACACTCACAGTTTTGGCCAATTTTGACATGTTTCGTGGACAATTACTCACCGCTTTGGGGCCCCGCGATTTTCATAGGTTTTGAACCCCAAGGTGTGCTTATGTGTCGGTCATCAACACTTTCGTAGTTTTGGTCGATTCTGGCCCGTTTCATGGACTATTACTCACCGTTTTGGGGTCCCAAAGTGATTTCCATGGTTGTCAAAATCCAAGGTGCGCTTACGTGTCGGTCATCAACAATCACAGTTTGGGCCGATTCTGGCCCGTTTCTTGGACTCCTACTCTCTTTTGGGGTCTCGGAGTCATTTCCATGATTGACGAACCCGGGTTTTGTTTTGTGTCGTCATCAACACTCACATATTCGGCCGATTCTAGTCTTTTTCGTGCAATATTACTCACGGTTTTGGTGACCCAGAGTGATTTCCATGATTGACGAACCCCGGGGTTTGTTTACGTGTCCATCGTCAACACTCACAATTTTGGCCAATTCTGACCTCTTTCGTGGACTATTACTCACCGTTTTGGGGTCCCGAAGCAATTTCCATAGTTGTTGAACCCCAAGGTGTGCTCACGTGTTGGTCATCAACACTTGCAGTTTTGGTCGATTCTGGCCCGTTTCATGGACTATTACTCACCGTTTTGGGGTTCCAAAGCGGTTTCCATGGTTGTCGAACTCCAAGGTGCGGTTACATGTCGGTCATCAACAATCACAGTTTGGGCCGATTCTTGCCCGCTTCTTGGACTATTACTCTATTTTGGGGTCTCGGAGTCATTTCCATGATTGACGAAACCCAGTGTGCATTTACGTGACAGTCATCAACACTCACATATTTGGCCGAATCGTGTCCGTTTCGTGCACTATTACTCAGCGTTTTGGAGACCCATAGGGATTTCCACGATTGACGAACCCCGGGGTGCGTTTACGTGTCGGTCATCAACACTCACCGTTTTGGGGTCCCGAAGTGATTTCCATAGTTGTTGAACCCCAAGGTGTGCTTACGTGTTGGTCATCAACACTCGCAGTTTTGGCCGATTCTGGCCCGTTTCTTGGACTATTACTCTATTTTGGGGTCTCAGAGTCATTTCCACGATTGACGAACCCCGGGGTGTGTTTACGTGTCGGTCATAAACACTCACATATTCGGCCGATTCTAGTCCGTTTCATGCACTATTACTCAGCGTTTTGGGCACCCAGAGCAATTTCCACGATTGATGAACCCCGGGGTGCGTTTATGTGTCGGTCGTTAACACTCACAGTTTTGGCCAATTTTGACATGTTTCGTGGACAATTACTCACCGTTTTGGGGCCCCGAAGCGATTTTCATAGGTTTTGAACCCCAAGGTGTGCTTATGTGTCGGTCATCAACACTTTCGTAGTTTTGGCGATTCTGGCCCGTTTCGTGGACTATTACTCACCGTTTTGGGGTCCCAAAGTGATTTCCATGGTTGTCAAAATCCAAGGTGCGCTTACGTGTCGGTCATCAACAATCACAGTTTGGGCGATTCTGGCCCGTTTCTTGACTACTACTCTCTTTTGGGGTCTCGAGTCATTTCCATGATTGAGCGAACAACACTCACATATTCGGCCGATTTGTTTACGTGTCCATCGTTTACGTGTCCATCGTCAACACTCACAATTTTGGCCAATTCTTACCTGTTTCGTGGACTATTACTCACCGTTTTGGGGTCCCAAGCAATTTCCATAGTTGTTGAACCCCAAGGTGTGCTCACATGTTGGTCATCAACACTTTCAGTTTTGGTCGATTCTGGCCCGTTTCATGGACTATTACTCACCGTTTTGGGGTTCCAGCGGTTTCCATGGTTGTCGAACTCCAAGGTGCGGTTACATGTCGGTCATCAACAATCACAGTTTGGGCGATTCTTGCCCGCTTCTTGGACTATTACTCTATTTTGGGGTCTCGAGTCATTTCCATGATTGATTTAACCCGGTGTGCATTTACGTGACAGTCATCAACACTCACATATTTGGCCGAATCGTGTCCGTTTCGTGCACTATTACTCAGCGTTTTGGAGACCCATAGGGATTTCCACGATTGATTTAACCCCGGGTGCGTTTACGTGTCGGTCATCAACACTCACCGTTTTGGGGTCCCAAGTGATTTCCATAGTTGTTGAACCCCAAGGTGTGCTTACGTGTTGGTCATCAACACTTTTCAGTTTTGGCCGATTCTGGCCCGTTTCTTGGACTATTACTCTATTTTGGGGTCTCGAGTCATTTCCACGATTGATTTAACCCCGGGTGTGTTTACGTGTCGGTCATAAACACTCACATATTCGGCCGATTCTAGTCCGTTTGATGCACTATTACTCAGCGTTTTGGGCACCGAGCAATTTCCACGATTGATGAACCCGGGGTGCGTTTATGTGTCGTCGTTAACACTCACAGTTTTGGCCAATTTTGACATGTTTCGTGGACTATTACTCACCGTTTTGGGGCCCCGGCGATTTTCATAGGTTTTGAACCCCAAGGTGTGCTTATGTGTCGGTCATCAACACTTTCGTAGTTTTGGCGATTCTGGCCCGTTTCGTGGACTATTACTCACCGTTTTGGGGTCCCAAAGTGATTTCCATGGTTGTCAAAATCCAAGGTGCGCTTACGTGTCGGTCATCAACAATCACAGTTTGGGCGATTCTGGCCGTTTTTGACTACTACTCTCTTTTGGGGTCTCGAGTCATTTCCATGATTGGGGTGCGTTTACGTGTCGGTCATCAACACTCACATATTCGGCCGATTCTAGTACGAACCCGGGGTTTGTTTACGTGTCCATCGTCAACACTCACAATTTTGGCCAATTCTTACCTGTTTCGTGGACTATTACTCACCGTTTTGGGGTCCCGAAGCAATTTCCATAGTTGTTGAACCCCAAGGTGTGCTCACATGTTGGTCATCAACACTCGCAGTTTTGGTCGATTCTGGCCCGTTTCATGGACTATTACTCACCGTTTTGGGGTTCCAAAGCGGTTTCCATGGTTGTCGAACTCCAAGGTGCGGTTACATGTCGGTCATCAACAATCACAGTTTGGGCCGATTCTTGCCCGCTTCTTGGACTATTACTCTATTTTGGGGTCTCGGAGTCATTTCCATGATTGATGAAACCCAGTGTGCATTTACGTGACAGTCATCAACACTCACATATTTGGCCGAATCGTGTCCGTTTCGTGCACTATTACTCAGCGTTTTGGAGACCCATAGGGATTTCCACGATTGACGAACCCCGGGGTGCGTTTACGTGTCGGTCATCAACACTCACCGTTTTGGGGTCCCGAAGTGATTTCCATAGTTGTTGAACCCCAAGGTGTGCTTACGTGTTGGTCATCAACACTTTTCAGCAGTTTTGGCGATTCTGCCCGTTTCTTGGACTATTACTCTATTTTGGGGTCTCGAGTCATTTCCACGATTGACGAACCCGGGGTGTGTTTACGTGTCGGTCATAAACACTCACATATTCGCCGATTCTAGTCCGTTTGATGCACTATTACTCAGCGTTTTGGGCACCGAGCAATTTCCACGATTGATGAACCCGGGGTGCGTTTATGTGTCGTGTCGTCGTTAACACTCACAGTTTTGGCCAATTTTGACATGTTTCGTGGACAATTACTCACCGTTTTGGGGCCCCGGCGATTTTCATAGGTTTTGAACCCCAAGGTGTGCTTATGTGTCGGTCATCAACACTTTCGTAGTTTTGGCGATTCTGGCCCGTTTCGTGGACTATTACTCACCGTTTTGGGGTCCCAAAGTGATTTCCATGGTTGTCAAAATCCAAGGTGCGCTTACGTGTCGGTCATCAACAATCACAGTTTGGGCGATTCTGGCCCGTTTCTTGACTCTCTACTCTCATTTCCATGGGGTCGTGTCGGTCATCAACACTCACATATTGGCCGATTCTAGTCTTTTTCGTGCAATATTACTCACGGTTTTGGGGACCCGAGTGATTTCCACCCGGGGTTTGTTTACGTGTCCATCGTCAACACTCACAATTTTGGCCAATTCTTACCTGTTTCGTGGACTATTACTCACCGTTTTGGGGTCCCAAGCAATTTCCATAGTTGTTGAACCCCAAGGTGTGCTCACATGTTGGTCATCAACACTTTCAGTTTTGGTCGATTCTGGCCCGTTTCATGGACTATTACTCACCGTTTGGGGTTCCAAAGGTTTCCATGGTGTGTCGAACTCCAAGTGCGTGTTACATGTCGGTCATCAACAATCACAGTTTGGGCGATTCTTGCCCGCTTCTTGGACTATTACTCTATTTTGGGGTCTCGAGTCATTTCCATGATTGATTTAACCCGGTGTGCATTTACGTGACAGTCATCAACACTCACATATTTGGCCGAATCGTGTCCGTTTCGTGCACTATTACTCAGCGTTTTGGAGACCCATAGGGATTTCCACGATTGACGAACCCCGGGGTGCGTTTACGTGTCGGTCATCAACACTCACCGTTTTGGGGTCCCGAAGTGATTTCCATAGTTGTTGAACCCCAAGGTGTGCTTACGTGTTGGTCATCAACACTCGCAGTTTTGGCCGATTCTGGCCCGTTTCTTGGACTATTACTCTATTTTGGGGTCTCAGAGTCATTTCCACGATTGACGAACCCCGGGGTGCGTTTACGTGTCGGTCATCAACACTCACATATTCGGCCGATTCTAGTCCATTTCATGCACTATTAATCAGCATTTTGGGGACCGAGCAATTTCCACGATTGATGAACCCCGGGGTGCGTTCATGTGTCCGTCGTTAACACTCACAGTTTTGGCCAATTCTGACATGTTTTGTGGACTATTACTCACCGTTTTGGGGCCCCGAAGCGATTTCCATAGGTTTTGAACCCCAAGGTGTGCTTATGTGTCGGTCATCAACACTCGTAGTTTTGGCCGATTCTGGCCCGTTTCGTGGACTATTACTCACCGTTTTGGGGTCCCAAAGTGATTTCCATGGTTGTCAAAATCCAAGGTGCGCTTACGTGTCGGTCATCAACAATCACAGTTTGGGCCGATTCTGGCCCGTTCTTGACTACTACTCTTTTTGGGGTCTCGAGTCATTTCCATGATTGATTTAACCCCGAGGTGCGTTTACGTGTCGGTCATCAACACTCACATATTCGGCCGATTCTAGTCTTTTTGGGGTCGTGCAATATTACTCACGGTTTTGGTGACCACTCCTACTCACTTTTGGGGTGATTTTCCACGATTGACGAACCCCGGGGTTTGTTTACGTGTCCATCGTCAACACTCACAATTTTGGCCAATTCTTACCTGTTTCGTGGACTATTACTCACCGTTTTGGGGTCCCGAAGCAATTTCCATAGTTGTTGAACCCCAAGGTGTGCTCACATGTTGGTCATCAACACTTTTCAGTTTTGGTCGATTCTGGCCCGTTTCATGGACTATTACTCACCGTTTGGGGTTCCAAAGCGTTTCCATGGTTGTCGAACTCCAAGGTGCGGTTACATGTCGGTCATCAACAATCACAGTTTGGGCGATTCTTGCCCGCTTCTTGGACTATTACTCTATTTTGGGGTCTCGAGTCATTTCCATGATTGATTTAACCCGGTGTGCATTTACGTGACAGTCATCAACACTCACATATTTGGCGAATCGTGTCCGTTTCGCACACTATTACTCAGCGTTTTGGAGACCCATAGGGATTTCCACGATTGAGCGAACCCCGGGTGCGTTTACGTGTCGGTCATCAACACTCACCGTTTTGGGGTCCCAAGTGATTTCCATAGTTGTTGAACCCCAAGGTGTGCTTACGTGTTGGTCATCAACACTTTCGCAGTTTTGGCGATTCTGGCCCGTTTCTTGGACTATTACTCTATTTTGGGGTCTCGAGTCATTTCCACGATTGACGAACCCCGGGGTGTGTTTACGTGTCGGTCATAAACACTCACATATTCGGCCGATTCTAGTCCGTTTGATGCACTATTACTCAGCGTTTTGGGCACCCAGAGCAATTTCCACGATTGATGAACCCCGGGGTGCGTTTATGTGTCGGTCGTTAACACTCACAGTTTTGGCCAATTTTGACATGTTTCGTGGACAATTACTCACCGCTTTGGGGCCCCGGCGATTTTCATAGGTTTTGAACCCCAAGGTGTGCTTATGTGTCGGTCATCAACACTTCGTAGTTTTGGCGATTCTGGCCCGTTTCGTGGACTATTACTCACCGTTTTGGGGTCCCAAAGTGATTTCCATGGTTGTCAAAATCCAAGGTGCGCTTACGTGTCGGTCATCAACAATCACAGTTTGGGCGATTCTGGCCCGTTTCTTGACTACTTCTCTTTTGGGGTCTCGAGTCATTTCCATGATTGATTGACTGCGTTCTCACATTTGGGGTCTTTTTCGTCATTTCCACGGTTTTGGTGACCCGATTTTCCACGATTGAACCCCGGGTTTGTTTACGTGTCCATCGTCAACACTCACAATTTTGGCCAATTCTTACCTGTTTCGTGGACTATTACTCACCGTTTTGGGGTCCCGAAGCAATTTCCATAGTTGTTGAACCCCAAGGTGTGCTCACATGTTGGTCATCAACACTTTCAGTTTTTAGTCGATTCTGGCCCGTTTCATGGACTATTACTCACCGTTTTGGGGTTCCAAAGCGGTTTCCATGGTTGTCGAACTCCAAGGTGCGGTTACATGTCGGTCATCAACAATCACAGTTTAGGCCGATTCTTGCCCGCTTCTTGGACTATTACTCTATTTTGGGGTCTCGGAGTCATTTCCATGATTGATTTAACCCGGTGTGCATTTACGTGACAGTCATCAACACTCACATATTTGGCGAATCGTGTCCGTTTGTGCACTATTACTCAGCGTTTTGGAGACCCATAGGGATTTCCACGATTGACGAACCCGGGGTGCGTTTACGTGTCGGTCATCAACACTCACCGTTTTGGGGTCCCGAAGTGATTTCCATAGTTGTTGAACCCCAAGGTGTGCTTACGTGTTGGTCATCAACACTCGCAGTTTTGGCCGATTCTGGCCCGTTTCTTGGACTATTACTCTATTTTGGGGTCTCAGAGTCATTTCCACGATTGATTTAACCCCGGGTGTGTTTACGTGTCGGTCATAAACACTCACATATTGGCCGATTCTAGTCCGTTTGATGCACTATTACTCAGCGTTTTGGGCACCCAGAGCAATTTCCACGATTGATGAACCCCGGGGTGCGTTTATGTGTCGGTCGTTAACACTCACAGTTTTGGCCAATTTTGACATGTTTCGTGGACTATTACTCACCGTTTTGGGGCCCCGAAGCGATTTTCATAGGTTTTGAACCCCAAGGTGTGCTTATGTGTCGGTCATCAACACTCACCGTTTTGGGGTCCCGAAGTGATTTCCATAGTTGTTGAACCCCAAGGTGTGCTTACGTGTTGGTCATCAACACTCGCAGTTTTGGCCGATTCTGGCCCGTTTCTTGGACTATTACTCTATTTTGGGGTCTCAGAGTCATTTCCACGATTGACGAACCCCGGGGTGTGTTTACATGTCGGTCATCAACACTCACATATTCGGCCGATTCTAGTCCGTTTCATGCACTATTACTCGGCGTTTTGGGGACCCAGAGCAATTTCCACGATTGATGAACCCCGTGGTGCGTTTATGTGTCCGTCGTTAACACTCACAGTTTTTGCCAATTCTGACATGTTTCGTGGACTATTACTCACCGTTTTGGGCCCCCGAAGCAATTTCCATAGGTTTTGAACCCCAAGGTGTGCTTACGTGTCGGTCATCAACACTCGTAGTTTTGGCCGATTCTGGCCCGTTTCGTGGACTATTACTCACCGTTTTGGGGTCCCAAAGTGATTTCCATGG
Source organism: Aegilops longissima (assembly GCA_021605205.1). Classification (NCBI taxonomy): domain Eukaryota; kingdom Viridiplantae; phylum Streptophyta; class Magnoliopsida; order Poales; family Poaceae; genus Aegilops; species Aegilops longissima. The sequence goes on along the minus strand of JAHIAM010000037.1, from coordinate 147,636 downwards.
TTGTCGAAATCCAAGGTGCGCTTACGTGTCGGTCATCAACAATCACAGTTTGGGCCGATTCTGGCCCGTTTCTTGGACTACTACTCTCTTTTGGGGTCTCGGAGTCATTTCCATGATTGTCGAACCCGTTTACGTGTCGGTCATCAACACTCACATTTGGGATTCTAGTCTTTTTCGTGCAATATTACTCACGGTTTTGGTGACCCATTTTCCATGATTGATTTAACCCGGGGTTTGTTTACGTGTCCATCGTCAACACTCACAATTTTGGCCAATTCTTACCTGTTTCGTGGACTATTACTCACCGTTTTGGGGTCCCAAGCAATTTCCATAGTTGTTGAACCCCAAGGTGTGCTCACATGTTGGTCATCAACACTTCAGTTTTGGTCGATTCTGCCCGTTTCATGGACTATTACTCACCGTTTTGGGGTTCCAAAGGTTTCCATGGTTGTCGAACTCCAAGGTGCGGTTACATGTCGGTCATCAACAATCACAGTTTGGGCGATTCTTGCCCGCTTCTTGGACTATTACTCTATTTTGGGGTCTCGAGTCATTTCCATGATTGATTTAACCCGGTGTGCATTTACGTGACAGTCATCAACACTCACATATTTGGCCGAATCGTGTCCGTTTCGTGCACTATTACTCAGCGTTTTGGAGACCCATAGGGATTTCCACGATTGACGAACCCCGGGGTGCGTTTACGTGTCGGTCATCAACACTCACCGTTTTGGGGTCCCGAAGTGATTTCCATAGTTGTTGAACCCCAAGGTGTGCTTACGTGTTGGTCATCAACACTCGCAGTTTTGGTCGATTCTGGCCCGTTTCTTGGACTATTACTCTATTTTGGGGTCTCAGAGTCATTTCCACGATTGACGAACCCCGGGGTGCGTTTACGTGTCGGTCATAAACACTCACATATTCGGCCGATTCTAGTCCGTTTGATGCACTATTACTCAGCGTTTTGGGCACCCAGAGCAATTTCCACGATTGATGAACCCCGGGGTGCGTTTATGTGTCCGTCGTTAACACTCACAGTTTTGGCCAATTCTGACATGTTTCGTGGACAATTACTCACCGTTTTGGGGCCCCGAAGCGATTTTCATAGGTTTTGAACCCCAAGGTGTGCTTATGTGTCGGTCATCAACACTCGTAGTTTTGGCCGATTCTGGCCTGTTTCGTGGACTATTACTCACCGTTTTGGGGTCCCAAAGCGATTTCCATGGTTGTCGAAATCCAAGGTGCGCTTACGTGTCGGTCATCAACAATCACAGTTTGGGCCGATTCTGGCCCGTTTCTTGGACTACTACTCTCTTTTGGGGTCTCGGAGTCATTTCCATGATTGACGAACCCCGAGGTGCGTTTACGTGTCGGTCATCAACACTCACATATTCGCCGATTCTAGTCTTTTTGTGCAATATTACTCACGGTTTTGGTGACCCAGAGTGATTTCCACGATTGACTTTAACCCGGGGTTTGTTTACGTGTCCATCGTCAACACTCACAATTTTGGCCAATTCTTACCTGTTTCGTGGACTATTACTCACCGTTTTGGGGTCCCGAAGCAATTTCCATAGTTGTTGAACCCCAAGGTGTGCTCACATGTTGGTCATCAACACTTTTCAGTTTTGGTCGATTCTGGCCGTTTCATGGACTATTACTCACCGTTTTGGGGTTCCAGCGGTTTCCATGGTTGTCGAACTCCAAGGTGCGGTTACATGTCGGTCATCAACAATCACAGTTTGGGCGATTCTTGCCCGCTTCTTGGACTATTACTCTATTTTGGGGTCTCGAGTCATTTCCATGATTGATTTAACCCGGTGTGCATTTACGTGACAGTCATCAACACTCACATATTTGGCGAATCGTGTCCGTTTGCGTGCACTATTACTCAGCGTTTTGGAGACCCATAGGATTTCCACGATTGATTTAACCCGGGGTGCGTTTACGTGTCGGTCATCAACACTCACCGTTTTGGGGTCCCAAGTGATTTCCATAGTTGTTGAACCCCAAGGTGTGCTTACGTGTTGGTCATCAACACTTTTCAGTTTTGGCCGATTCTGGCCCGTTTCTTGGACTATTACTCTATTTTGGGGTCTCGAGTCATTTCCACGATTGACGAACCCGGGTGTGTTTCACGTGTCGGTCATAAACACTCACATATTCGGCCGATTCTAGTCCGTTTGATGCACTATTACTCAGCGCTTTTGGGCACCGAGCAATTTCCACGATTGATGAACCCGGGGTGCGTTTATGTGTCGTCGTTAACACTCACAGTTTTGGCCAATTTTGACATGTTTCGTGGACTATTACTCACCGTTTTGGGGCCCCAAGCGATTTTCATAGGTTTTGAACCCCAAGGTGTGCTTATGTGTCGGTCATCAACACTTTCGTAGTTTTGGCGATTCTGGCCCGTTTCGTGGACTATTACTCACCGTTTTGGGGTCCCAAAGTGATTTCCATGGTTGTCAAAATCCAAGGTGCGCTTACGTGTCGGTCATCAACAATCACAGTTTGGGCGATTCTGGCCCGTTTCTTGACTACTACTCTCTTTTGGGGTCTCGAGTCATTTCCATGATTGATTTAACCCGAGGTTTTGTCGGGTCAACACTCACATATTCGTCATTTCTTTTTCGTGCATATTACTCATTTTGGTGACCCAGCGAATTGACCCCCAAAGTGGGTTTGTTTACGTGTCCATCGTCAACACTCACAATTTTGGCCAATTCTTACCTGTTTCGTGGACTATTACTCACCGTTTTGGGGTCCCAAGCAATTTCCATAGTTGTTGAACCCCAAGGTGTGCTCACATGTTGGTCATCAACACTTCGCAGTTTTGGTCGATTCTGGCCCGTTTCATGGACTATTACTCACCGTTTGGGGTTCCAAAGGTTTCCATGGTTGTCGAACTCCAAGGTGCGGTTACATGTCGGTCATCAACAATCACAGTTTGGGCGATTCTTGCCCGCTTCTTGGACTATTACTCTATTTTGGGGTCTCGAGTCATTTCCATGATTGATTTAACCCGGTGTGCATTTACGTGACAGTCATCAACACTCACATATTTGGCGAATCGTGTCCGTTTGCGTGCACTATTACTCAGCGTTTTGGAGACCCATAGGGATTTCCACGATTGATTTAACCCGGGGTGCGTTTACGTGTCGGTCATCAACACTCACCGTTTTGGGGTCCCAAGTGATTTCCATAGTTGTTGAACCCCAAGGTGTGCTTACGTGTTGGTCATCAACACTTCGCAGTTTTGGCCGATTCTGGCCCTTCTTGGACTATTACTCTATTTTGGGGTCTCGAGTCATTTCCACGATTGATTTAACCCGGGGTGCGTTTACGTGTCGGTCATCAACACTCACATATTCGGCCGATTCTAGTCCATTTCATGCACTATTAATCAGCATTTTGGGGACCGAGCAATTTCCACGATTGATGAACCCCGGGGTGCGTTCATGTGTCCGTCGTTAACACTCACAGTTTTGGCCAATTCTGACATGTTTTGTGGACTATTACTCACCGTTTTGGGGCCCCGAAGCGATTTCCATAGGTTTTGAACCCCAAGGTGTGCTTATGTGTCGGTCATCAACACTCCTAGTTTTGTCCGATTCTGGCCCGTTTCATGGACTATTACGCACCGTTTTGGGGTCCCAAAGCGATTTCCATGGTTGTCAAAATCCAAGGTGCGCTTACATGTCGGTCATCAACAATCACAGTTTGGGCCGATTCTGGCCCGTTTCTTGGACTCCTACTCTCTTTTTTGGGGTCTCGAGTCATTTCCATGATTGAACCCGGGTGTTTAACCCCGAGGTGCGTTACTACGTGTCGGTCATCAACACTCACATATTGGCCGATTCTAGTCTTTTTTGTCAAAATCCAAGGTGCGCTACAATATTACTCACGGTTTGGTGACCTCACGGTTTTGGTGTCGAGTCATTTCCATGATTGACGAACCCCGGGGTTTGTTTACGTGTCCATCGTCAACACTCACAATTTTGGCCAATTCTTACCTGTTTCGTGGACTATTACTCACCGTTTTGGGGTCCCGAAGCAATTTCCATAGTTGTTGAACCCCAAGGTGTGCTCACATGTTGGTCATCAACACTCGCAGTTTTGGTCGATTCTGGCCCGTTTCATGGACTATTACTCACCGTTTTGGGGTTCCAAAGCGGTTTCCATGGTTGTCGAACTCCAAGGTGCGGTTACATGTCGGTCATCAACAATCACAGTTTGGGCCGATTCTTGCCCGCTTCTTGGACTATTACTCTATTTTGGGGTCTCGGAGTCATTTCCATGATTGACGAACCCCAGTGTGCATTTACGTGACAGTCATCAACACTCACATATTTGGCCGAATCGTGTCCGTTTCGTGCACTATTACTCAGCGTTTTGGAGACCCATAGGGATTTCCACGATTGACGAACCCCGGGGTGCGTTTACGTGTCGGTCATCAACACTCACCGTTTTGGGGTCCCGAAGTGATTTCCATAGTTGTTGAACCCCAAGGTGTGCTTACGTGTTGGTCATCAACACTCGCAGTTTTGGCCGATTCTGGCCCGTTTCTTGGACTATTACTCTATTTTGGGGTCTCAGAGTCATTTCCACGATTGACGAACCCCGGGGTGTGTTTACGTGTCGGTCATAAACACTCACATATTCGGCCGATTCTAGTCCGTTTGATGCACTATTACTCAGCGTTTTGGGCACCCAGAGCAATTTCCACGATTGATGAACCCCGGGGTGCGTTTATGTGTCGGTCGTTAACACTCACAGTTTTGGCCAATTTTGACATGTTTCGTGGACTATTACTCACCGTTTTGGGGCCCGGCGATTTTCATAGGTTTTGAACCCCAAGGTGTGCTTATGTGTCGGTCATCAACACTTTCGTAGTTTTGGCGATTCTGGCCCGTTTCGTGGACTATTACTCACCGTTTTGGGGTCCCAAAGCGATTTCCATGGTTGTCAAAATCCAAGGTGCGCTTACGTGTCGGTCATCAACAATCACAGTTTGGGCGATTCTGGCCCGTTTCTTGACTACTACTCTCTTTTGGGGTCTCGAGTCATTTCCATGATTGACGAACCCGGGGTGTTTACGTGTCGGTCATCAACACTCACATATTCGGCCGATTCTAGTCTTTTTCGTCAATATTACTCACGGTTTTGGCCAGTGATTTCCACGATTGACGAACCCGGGGTTTGTTTACGTGTCCATCGTCAACACTCACAATTTTGGCCAATTCTGACCTCTTTCGTGGACTATTACTCACCGTTTTGGGGTCCCAAGCAATTTCCATAGTTGTTGAACCCCAAGGTGTGCTCACATGTTGGTCATCAACACTTTCATGTTTTGGTCGATTCTGGCCCGTTTCATGGACTATTACTCACCGTTTTGGGGTTCCAAAGGTTTCCATGGTTGTCGAACTCCAAGGTGCGGTTACATGTCGGTCATCAACAATCACAGTTTGGGCGATTCTTGCCCGCTTCTTGGACTATTACTCTATTTTGGGGTCTCGAGTCATTTCCATGATTGATTTAAACCCAGTGTGCATTACGTGACAGTCATCAACACTCACATATTTGGCGAATCGTGTCCGTTTGCACTACTATTACTCAGCGTTTTGGAGACCCATAGGGATTTCCACGATTGATTTAACCCCGGGTGCGCTTACGTGTCGGTCATCAACACTCACCGTTTTGGGGTCCCGAAGTGATTTCCATAGTTGTTGAACCCCAAGGTGTGCTTACGTGTTGGTCATCAACACTCGCAGTTTTGGCCGATTCTGGCCCGTTTCTTGGACTATTACTCTATTTTGGGGTCTCAGAGTCATTTCCACGATTGACGAACCCCGGGGTGTGTTTACGTGTCGGTCATCATAAACACTCACATATTCGGCCGATTCTAGTCCGTTTGATGCACTATTACTCTCAGCGTTTTGGGCACCGAGCAATTTCCACGATTGATGAACCCGGGGTGCGTTTATGTGTCGTCGTTAACACTCACAGTTTTGGCCAATTTTGACATGTTTCGTGGACTATTACTCACCGTTTTGGGGCCCCGCGCGATTTCATAGGTTTTGAACCCCAAGGTGTGCTTACGTGTCGGTCATCAACACTCGTAGTTTTGGCCGATTCTGGCCTGTTTCGTGGACTATTACTCACCGTTTTGGGGTCCCAAAGCGATTTCCATGGTTGTCGAAATCCAAGGTGCGCTTACGTGTCGGGTCATCAACAATCACAGTTTGGGCGATTCTGGCCCGTTCTTGGACTACTACTCTCTTTTGGGGTCTCGAGTCATTTCCATGATTGACGAACCCGAGGTGCGTTTACGTCGGTCATCAACACTCACATATTCGGCCGATTCTAGTCTTTTTCGTGCAATATTACTCACGGTTTTGGGGACCCAGAGTGATTTCCACGATTGATTTAACCCGGGTTTGTTTACGTGTCCATCGTCAACACTCACAATTTTGGCCAATTCTTACCTGTTTCGTGGACTATTACTCACCGTTTTGGGGTCCCGAAGCAATTTCCATAGTTGTTGAACCCCAAGGTGTGCTCACATGTTGGTCATCAACACTCGCAGTTTTGGTCGATTCTGGCCCGTTTCATGGACTATTACTCACCGTTTTGGGGTTCCAAAGCGGTTTCCATGGTTGTCGAACTCCAAGGTGCGGTTACATGTCGGTCATCAACAATCACAGTTTGGGCCGATTCTTGCCCGCTTCTTGGACTATTACTCTATTTTGGGGTCTCGGAGTCATTTCCATGATTGATTTAAACCCGTGTGCATTTACGACAGTCATCAACACTCACATATTTGGCGAATCGTGTCCGTTTGTGCACTATTACTCAGCGCTTTGGAGACCCATAGGATTTCCACGATTGAGCGAACCCGGGGTGCGTTTACGTGTCGGTCATCAACACTCACCGTTTTGGGGTCCCGAAGTGATTTCCATAGTTGTTGAACCCCAAGGTGTGCTTACGTGTTGGTCATCAACACTCGCAGTTTTGGCCGATTCTGGCCCGTTTCTTGGACTATTACTCTATTTTGGGGTCTCAGAGTCATTTCCACGATTGACGAACCCCGGGGTGTGTTACGTGTCGGTCATAAACACTCACATATTGGCCGATTCTAGTCCGTTTGATGCACTATTAATCAGCATTTTGGGGACCGAGCAATTTCCACGATTGATGAACCCCGGGGTGCGTTTATGTGTCCGTCGTTAACACTCACAGTTTTGGCCAATTTTGACATGTTTCGTGGACTATTACTCACCGTTTTGGGGCCCCGAAGCGATTTTCATAGGTTTTGAACCCCAAGGTGTGCTTATGTGTCGGTCATCAACACTTTCGTAGTTTTGGCGATTCTGGCCTGTTTCGTGGACTATTACTCACCGTTTTGGGGTCCCAAAGCGATTTCCATGGTTGTCAAAATCCAAGGTGCGCTTACGTGTCGGTCATCAACAATCACAGTTTGGGCGATTCTGGCCCGTTTCTTGACTACTACTCTCTTTTGGGGTCTCGAGTCATTTCCATGATTGACGAAACCCGAGGTGCGTTTTGTCGGTCATCAACACTCACATATTCGCCGATTCTAGTCTTTTTCGTGCAATATTACTCACGGTTTTGGTGACCCAGGTGATTTCCACGATTGATTTAACCCCGGAGTTTGTTTACGTGTCCATCGTCAACACTCACAATTTTGGCCAATTCTTACCTGTTTCGTGGACTATTACTCACCGTTTTGGGGTCCCGAAGCAATTTCCATAGTTGTTGAACCCCAAGGTGTGCTCACATGTTGGTCATCAACACTTGCAGTTTTGGTCGATTCTGGCCCGTTTCATGGACTATTACTCACCGTTTTGGGGTTCCAAAGCGGTTTCCATGGTTGTCGAACTCCAAGGTGCGGTTACATGTCGGTCATCAACAATCACAGTTTGGGCCGATTCTTGCCCGCTTCTTGGACTATTACTCTATTTTGGGGTCTCGGAGTCATTTCCATGATTGACGAACCCCAGTGTGCATTTACGTGACAGTCATCAACACTCACATATTTGGCCGAATCGTGTCCGTTTCGTGCACTATTACTCAGCGTTTTGGAGACCCATAGGGATTTCCACGATTGATTTAACCCCGGTGCGTTTACGCGTTTACGTGTCGGTCATCAACACTCACCGTTTTGGGGTCCCGAAGTGATTTCCATAGTTGTTGAACCCCAAGGTGTGCTTACGTGTTGGTCATCAACACTCTCAGTTTTGGCCGATTCTGGCCCGTTTCTTGGACTATTACTCTATTTTGGGGTCTCAGAGTCATTTCCACGATTGACGAACCCCGGGGTGTGTTTACGTGTCGGTCATAAACACTCACATATTCGGCCGATTCTAGTCCGTTTGATGCACTATTACTCAGCGTTTTGGGCACCCAGAGCAATTTCCACGATTGATGAACCCCGGGGTGCGTTTATGTGTCGGTCGTTAACACTCACAGTTTTGGCCAATTTTGACATGTTTCGTGGACAATTACTCACCGTTTTGGGGCCCCGAAGCGATTTTCATAGGTTTTGAACCCCAAGGTGTGCTTATGTGTCGGTCATCAACACTTTCGTAGTTTTGGCGATTCTGGCCCGTTTCGTGGACTATTACTCACCGTTTTGGGGTCCCAAAGTGATTTCCATGGTTGTCAAAATCCAAGGTGCGCTTACGTGTCGGTCATCAACAATCACAGTTTGGGCGATTCTGGCCCGTTTTGACTACTACTCCATGATTGACGAACCCCGAGGTGCGTTACGTGTCGGTCATCAACACTCACATATTCGGTTGTCCGATTCTAGTCTTTTCAACAATCACGGTTTTGGTATTACCATGATTTCCACGATTGACGAACCCGGGGTTTGTTTACGTGTCCATCGTCAACACTCACAATTTTGGCCAATTCTTACCTGTTTCGTGGACTATTACTCACCGTTTTGGGGTCCCAAGCAATTTCCATAGTTGTTGAACCCCAAGGTGTGCTCACATGTTGGTCATCAACACTTCATGATTTTGGTCGATTCTGGCCCGTTTCATGGACTATTACTCACCGTTTTGGGGTTCCAGCGGTTTCCATGGTTGTCGAACTCCAAGGTGCGGTTACATGTCGGTCATCAACAATCACAGTTTGGGCGATTCTTGCCCGCTTCTTGGACTATTACTCTATTTTGGGGTCTCGAGTCATTTCCATGATTGATTTAACCCGGTGTGCATTTACGTGACAGTCATCAACACTCACATATTTGGCGAATCGTGTCCGTTTGCGCACTATTACTCAGCGTTTTGGAGACCCATAGGGATTTCCACGATTGATTTAACCCCGGGGTGCGTTTACGTGTCGGTCATCAACACTCACCGTTTTGGGGTCCCGAAGTGATTTCCATAGTTGTTGAACCCCAAGGTGTGCTTACGTGTTGGTCATCAACACTTGCAGTTTTGGCCGATTCTGGCCCGTTTCTTGGACTATTACTCTATTTTGGGGTCTCGAGTCATTTCCACGATTGATGAACCCCGGGGTGCGTTTACGTGTCGGTCATAAACACTCACATATTCGGCCGATTCTAGTCCGTTTGATGCACTATTACTCAGCGTTTTGGGCACCCAGAGCAATTTCCACGATTGATGAACCCCGGGGTGCGTTTATGTGTCCGTCGTTAACACTCACAGTTTTGGCCAATTCTGACATGTTTCGTGGACTATTACTCACCGTTTGGGGCCCCGGCGATTTTCATAGGTTTTGAACCCCAAGGTGTGCTTATGTCGGTCATCAACACTTTCGTAGTTTTGGCGATTCTGGCCTGTTTGGACTATTACTCACCGTTTTGGGGTCCCAAAGCGATTTCCATGGTTGTCGAAATCCAAGGTGCGCTTACGTGTTACGTGTCGGTCATCAACAATCACAGTTTGGGCGATTCTGGCCCGTTTCTTGACTACTACTCTCTTTTGGGGTCTCGGAGTCATTTCCATGATTGTCAAACCCCGAGGTGTGTTTACGTGTCGTTCATCAACACTCACATATTCGTCCGATTCTAGTCTTTTTCGTGCAATATTACTCACGGTTTTGGGGACCCAGAGCGATTTCCATGATTGACGAACCCCGGGGTTTGTTTACGTGTCCATCGTCAACACTCACAATTTTGGCCAATTCTGACCTGTTTCGTGGACTATTACTCACCGTTTTGGGGTCCCGAAGCGATTTCCATAGTTGTTGAACCCCAAGGTGTGCTCACGTGTTGGTCATCAACACTCGCAGTTTTGGCCGATTCTGGCCCGTTTCATGGACTATTACTCACCGTTTTGGGGTTCCAAAGCGGTTTCCATGGTTGTCGAACTCCAAGGTGCGCTTACGTGTCGGTCATCAACAATCACAGTTTGGGCCGATTCTTGCCCGTTTCTTGGACTATTACTCTATTTTGGGGTCTCGGAATCATTTCCATGATTGATTTACCCGGTGTGCATTTACGTGACAGTCATCAACACTCACATATTTGGCGAATCGTGTCCGTTTGCACGCACTATTACTCAGCGTTTTGGAGACCCATAGGGATTTCCACGATTGAGCGAACCCGGGGTGCGTTTACGTGTCGGTCATCAACACTCACCGTTTTGGGGTCCCAAGTGATTTCCATAGTTGTTGAACCCCAAGGTGTGCTTACGTGTTGGTCATCAACACTTTCGCAGTTTTGGCGATTCTGGCCCGTTTCTTGGACTATTACTCTATTTTGGGGTCTCGAGTCATTTCCACGATTGACGAACCCGGGGTGTGTTTACGTGTCGGTCATAAACACTCACATATTGGCCGATTCTAGTCCGTTTGATGCACTATTACTCAGCGTTTTGGGCACCGAGCAATTTCCACGATTGATGAACCCGGGTGCGTTTATGTGTCGTCCGTTAACACTCACAGTTTTGGCCAATTCTGACATGTTTCGTGGACTATTACTCACCGTTTTGGGGCCCCGAAGCGATTTTCATAGGTTTTGAACCCCAAGGTGTGCTTACGTGTCGGTCATCAACACTCGTAGTTTTGGCCGATTCTGGCCTGTTTCGTGGACTATTACTCACCGTTTTGGGGTCCCAAAGCGATTTCCATGGTTGTCGAAATCCAAGGTGCGCTTACGTGTCGGTCATCAACAATCACAGTTTGGGCCGATTCTGGCCCGTTTCTTGGACTACTACTCTCTTTTGGGGTCTCGGAGTCATTTCCATGATTGACGAACCCCGAGGTGCGTTTACGTGTCGGTCATCAACACTCACATATTCGGCCGATTCTAGTCTTTTTCGTGCAATATTACTCACGGTTTTGGTGACCCAGAGTGATTTCCACGATTGATTTACCCGGGGTTTGTTTACGTGTCCATCGTCAACACTCACAATTTTGGCCAATTCTGACCTTTTCGTGGACTATTACTCACCGTTTTGGGGTCCCGAAGCAATTTCCATAGTTGTTGAACCCCAAGGTGTGCTCACATGTTGGTCATCAACACTCGCAGTTTTGGTCGATTCTGGCCCGTTTCATGGACTATTACTCACCGTTTTGGGGTTCCAGCGGTTTCCATGGTTGTCGAACTCCAAGGTGCGGTTACATGTCGGTCATCAACAATCACAGTTTGGGCGATTCTTGCCCGCTTCTTGGACTATTACTCTATTTTGGGGTCTCGAGTCATTTCCATGATTGATTTAACCCGGTGTGCATTTACGTGACAGTCATCAACACTCACATATTTGGCGAATCGTGTCCGTTTGTGCACTATTACTCAGCGTTTTGGAGACCCATAGGGATTTCCACGATTGATTTAACCCGGGTGCGTTTACGTGTCGGTCATCAACACTCACCGTTTTGGGGTCCCGAAGTGATTTCCATAGTTGTTGAACCCCAAGGTGTGCTTACGTGTTGGTCATCAACACTCGCAGTTTTGGCCGATTCTGGCCCGTTTCTTGGACTATTACTCTATTTTGGGGTCTCAGAGTCATTTCCACGATTGACGAACCCCGGGGTGCGTTTACGTGCGTCATCAACACTCACATATTCGGCCGATTCTAGTCCGTTTGATGCACTATTACTCAGCGTTTTGGGCACCCAGAGCAATTTCCACGATTGATGAACCCCGGGGTGCGTTTATGTGTCCGTCGTTAACACTCACAGTTTTGGCCAATTTTGACATGTTTCGTGGACTATTACTCACCGTTTGGGGCCCCGAAGCGATTTTCATAGGTTTTGAACCCCAAGGTGTGCTTATGTGGTCATCAACACTTTCGTAGTTTTGGCGATTCTGGCCCGTTTCATGGACTATTACTCACCGTTTTGGGGTCCCAAAGCGATTTCCATGGTTGTCAAAATCCAAGGTGCGCTTACGTGTCGGTCATCAACAATCACAGTTTGGGCCGATTCTGGCCCGTTTCTTGGACTACTACTCTCTTTTGGGGTCTCGAGTCATTTCCATGATTGAGCGAACCCGAGGTGTTTACGTGTCGGTCATCAACACTCACATATTCGGCCGATTCTAGTCTTTTTCGTGCAATATTACTCACGGTTTTGGTGACCCAGAGTGATTTCCACGATTGATCGAACCGGTTTGTTTACGTGTCCATCGTCAACACTCACAATTTTGGCCAATTCTTACCTGTTTCGTGGACTATTACTCACCGTTTTGGGGTCCCAAGCAATTTCCATAGTTGTTGAACCCCAAGGTGTGCTCACATGTTGGTCATCAACACTTCATGAGTTTTGGTCGATTCTGGCCCGTTTCATGGACTATTACTCACCGTTTTGGGGTTCCAAAGGTTTCCATGGTTGTCGAACTCCAAGGTGCGGTTACATGTCGGTCATCAACAATCACAGTTTGGGCGATTCTTGCCCGCTTCTTGGACTATTACTCTATTTTGGGGTCTCGAGTCATTTCCATGATTGATTTAACCCGGTGTGCATTTTACGTGATAGTCATCAACACTCACATATTTGGCGAATCGTGTCCGTTTGCACTATTACTCAGCGTTTTGGAGACCCATAGGGATTTCCACGATTGATTTAACCCCGGGTGCGCGTACGTGTCGGTCATCAACACTCACCGTTTTGGGGTCCCAAGTGATTTCCATAGTTGTTGAACCCCAAGGTGTGCTTACGTGTTGGTCATCAACACTTTCGCAGTTTTGGCGATTCTGGCCCGTTTCTTGGACTATTACTCTATTTTGGGGTCTCGAGTCATTTCCACGATTGAGCGAACCCGGGGTGCGTTTCCACGTGTCGGTCATAAACACTCACATATTGGCCGATTCTAGTCCATTTCATGCACTATTAATCAGCATTTTGGGGACCGAGCAATTTCCACGATTGATGAACCCCGGGGTGCGTTCATGTGTCCGTCGTTAACACTCACAGTTTTGGCCAATTCTGACATGTTTTGTGGACTATTACTCACCGTTTTGGGGCCCCGAAGCGATTTCCATAGGTTTTGAACCCCAAGGTGTGCTTATGTGTCGGTCATCAACACTCCTAGTTTTGTCCGATTCTGGCCCGTTTCATGGACTATTACGCACCGTTTTGGGGTCCCAAAGCGATTTCCATGGTTGTCAAAATCCAAGGTGCGCTTACATGTCGGTCATCAACAATCACAGTTTGGGCCGATTCTGGCCCGTTTTTGACTACTACTCTCTTTTGGGGTCTCGAGTCATTTCCATGATTGGGGTCTCGTGTCGGTCATCAACACTCACATATTCGATTCTAGTCTTTTTCGTGCAATATTACTCACGGTTTTGGTGACCCAGAGTGATTTCCACGATTGATCAACCCGGGGTTTGTTTACGTGTCCATCGTCAACACTCACAATTTTGGCCAATTCTTACCTGTTTTCGTGGACTATTACTCACCGTTTTGGGGTCCCAAGCAATTTCCATAGTTGTTGAACCCCAAGGTGTGCTCACATGTTGGTCATCAACACTTTCGCAGTTTTGGTCGATTCTGGCCCGTTTCATGGACTATTACTCACCGTTTTGGGGTTCCAGCGGTTTCCATGGTTGTCGAACTCCAAGGTGCGCGGTTACATGTCGGTCATCAACAATCACAGTTTGGGCGATTCTTGCCCTTCTTGGACTATTACTCTATTTTGGGGTCTCGAGTCATTTCCATGATTGATTTAACCCGGTGTGCATTTACGTGACAGTCATCAACACTCACATATTTGGCCGAATCGTGTCCGTTTCGTGCACTATTACTCAGCGTTTTGGAGACCCATAGGGATTTCCACGATTGACGAACCCCGGGGTGCGTTTACGTGTCGGTCATCAACACTCACCGTTTTGGGGTCCCGAAGTGATTTCCATAGTTGTTGAACCCCAAGGTGTGCTTACGTGTTGGTCATCAACACTCGCAGTTTTGGCCGATTCTGGCCCGTTTCTTGGACTATTACTCTATTTTGGGGTCTCAGAGTCATTTCCACGATTGACGAACCCCGGGGTGCGTTTACGTGTCGGTCATCAACACTCACATATTCGCCGATTCTAGTCCGTCCGTTTGATGCACTATTACTCAGCGTTTTGGGGACCGAGCAATTTCCACGATTGATGAACCCCGGGGTGCGTTCATGTGTCCGTCGTTAACACTCACAGTTTTGGCCAATTCTGACATGTTTTGTGGACTATTACTCACCGTTTTGGGGCCCCCCGGGGTTTGATTTTCATAGGTTTTGAACCCCAAGGTGTGCTTACGTGTCGGTCATCAACACTCGTAGTTTTGGCCGATTCTGGCCCGTTTCGTGGACTATTACTCACCGTTTTGGGGTCCCAAAGCGATTTCCATGGTTGTCAAAATCCAAGGTGCGCTTACGTGTCGGTCATCAACAATCACAGTTTGGGCCGATTCTGGCCCGTTCTTGGACTACTACTCTCTTTTGGGGTCTCGAGTCATTTCCATGATTGACTCCCTTTACTGTCGGTCATCAACACTCACATATTCGGGATTCTAGTCTTTTTCGTGCAATATTACTCACGGTTTTGGTGACCATGATTTCCACGATTGATTTAACCCGGGGTTTGTTTACGTGTCCATCTCAACACTCACAATTTTGGCCAATTCTTACCTGTTTCGTGGACTATTACTCACCGTTTTGGGGTCCCAAGCAATTTCCATAGTTGTTGAACCCCAAGGTGTGCTCACGTGTTGGTCATCAACACTTTCAGTTTTGGTCGATTCTGGCCCGTTTCATGGACTATTACTCACCGTTTGGGGTTCCAAAGCGGTCCATGGTTGTCGAACTCCAAGGTGCGGTTACATGTCGGTCATCAACAATCACAGTTTGGGCCGATTCTTGCCCGCTTCTTGGACTATTACTCTATTTTGGGGTCTCGGAGTCATTTCCATGATTGACGTACCCCAGTGTGCATTTACGTGACAGTCATCAACACTCACATATTTGGCCGAATCGTGTCCGTTTCATGCACTATTACTCAGCGTTTTGGAGACCCATAGGGATTTCCACGATTGACGAACCCGGGGTGCGTTTACGTGTCGGTCATCAACACTCACCGTTTTGGGGTCCCGAAGTGATTTCCATAGTTGTTGAACCCCAAGGTGTGCTTACGTGTTGGTCATCAACACTCGCAGTTTTGGCCGATTCTGGCCCGTTTCTTGGACTATTACTCTATTTTGGGGTCTCAGAGTCATTTCCACGATTGACGAACCCCGGGGTGCGTTTACGTGTCGGTCATAAACACTCACATATTCGGCCGATTCTAGTCTGTTTGATGCACTATTACTCAGCATTTTGGGGACCGAGCAATTTCCACGATTGATGAACCCCGGGGTGCGTTTATGTGTCGTCGTTAACACTCACAGTTTTGGCCAATTTTGACATGTTTCGTGGACTATTACTCACCGTTTTGGGGCCCGGCGATTTTCATAGGTTTTGAACCCCAAGGTGTGCTTATGTGTCGGTCATCAACACTTTCGTAGTTTTGGCGATTCTGGCCTGTTTCGTGGACTATTACTCACCGTTTTGGGGTCCCAAAGCGATTTCCATGGTTGTCAAAATCCAAGGTGCGCTTACGTGTCGGTCATCAACAATCACAGTTTGGGCGATTCTGGCCCGTTTCTTGACTACTACTACTCTTTTGGGGTCTCGAGTCATTTCCATGATTGACGAACCCGGGTGCTGTTTACGTGTCGGTCATCAACACTCACATATTCGGCCGATTCTAGTCTTTTTCCATGCAATATTACTCACGGTTTTGGTGACCCAGAGTGATTTCCACGATTGATTTGTCAACCCCGGGTTTGTTTACGTGTCCATCGTCAACACTCACAATTTTGGCCAATTCTTACCTGTTTCGTGGACTATTACTCACCGTTTTGGGGTCCCGAAGCAATTTCCATAGTTGTTGAACCCCAAGGTGTGCTCACATGTTGGTCATCAACACTCGCAGTTTTGGTCGATTCTGGCCCGTTTCATGGACTATTACTCACCGTTTTGGGGTTCCAAAGCGGTTTCCATGGTTGTCGAACTCCAAGGTGCGGTTACATGTCGGTCATCAACAATCACAGTTTGGGCCGATTCTTGCCCGTTTCTTGGACTATTACTCTATTTTGGGGTCTCGGAGTCATTTGCATGATTGGCGAACCCAGTGTGCATTTACGTGACAGTCATCAACACTCACATATTTGGCCGAATCGTGTCCGTTTCGTGCACTATTACTCAGCGTTTTGGAGACCCATAGGGATTTCCACGATTGACGAACCCCGGTGCGTTTTACGTGTCGGTCATCAACACTCACCGTTTTGGGGTCCCAAGTGATTTCCATAGTTGTTGAACCCCAAGGTGTGCTTACGTGTTGGTCATCAACACTTTCAGTTTTTGGCCGATTCTGGCCCGTTTCTTGGACTATTACTCTATTTTGGGGTCTCGAGTCATTTCCACGATTGACGAACCCGGGGTGCGTTTACGTGTCGGTCATAAACACTCACATATTGGCCGATTCTAGTCCGTTTGATGCACTATTACTCAGCGCTTTGGGCACCGAGCAATTTCCACGATTGATGAACCCGGGGTGCGTTTATGTGTCCGTCGTTAACACTCACAGTTTTGGCCAATTTTGACATGTTTCGTGGACTATTACTCACCGCTTTGGGGCCCCAAGCGATTTTCATAGGTTTTGAACCCCAAGGTGTGCTTATGTGTCGGTCATCAACACTCAGTTTTGGCCGATTCTGGCCCGTTTCACTATTACTCACCGTTTTGGGGTCCCAAAGTTTTCCATGGTTGTCAAAATCCAAGGTGCGCTTACGTGTCGACATCAACACTCACAGTTTGGGCGATTCATGGCCGATTCGATTGACTATTACTTTTTTGGGGTCTCGAGTCATTTCCACGATTGACTCAACACTCACATATTGGCCGATTCTAGTCCGTTTGATGCACTTTACTCAGCGTTTTGGGCACCCAGAGCACCCCGGGTGCGTTTATGTGTCCATCGTTAACACTCACAGTTTTGGCCAATTCTGACATGTTTCGTGGACTATTACTCACCGTTTGGGGTCCCGGCGATTTTCATAGGTTTTGAACCCCAAGGTGTGCTTACGTGTCGGTCATCAACACTTTCGTAGTTTTGGCGATTCTGGCCCGTTTCATGGACTATTACTCACCGTTTTGGGGTCCCAAAGCGATTTCCATGGTTGTCAAAATCCAAGGTGCGCTTACGTGTCGGTCATCAACAATCACAGTTTGGGCCGATTCTGGCCCGTTTCTTGGACTCCTACTCTCTTTTGGGGTCTCGGAGTCATTTCCATGATTGACGAACCCCGGGGTTTGTTTATCAACACTCACATATTCCATTCTAGTCTTTTTCGTGCAACTCACGGTTTTGGTGACCCAATTTCCACGATTGACGAACAATTTACGTGTCCATCGTCAACACTCACAATTTTGGCCAATTCGACCTCTTTCGTGGACTATTACTCACCGTTTTGGGGTCCCAAGCAATTTCCATAGTTGTTGAACCCCAAGGTGTGCTCACGTGTTGGTCATCAACACTCGCGCAGTTTTGGTCGATTCTGGCCCGTTTCATGGACTATTACTCACCGTTTTGGGGTTCCAAAGCGGTTTCCATGGTTGTCGAACTCCAAGGTGCGGTTACATGTCGGTCATCAACAATCACAGTTTGGGCCGATTCTTGCCCGTTTCTTGGACTATTACTCTATTTTGGGGTCTCGGAGTCATTTGCATGATTGGCGAACCCAGTGTGCATTTACGTGACAGTCATCAACACTCACATATTTGGCCGAATCGTGTCCGTTTCGTGCACTATTACTCAGCGTTTTGGAGACCCATAGGGATTTCCACGATTGACGAACCCCGGGGTGCGTTTACGTGTCGGTCATCAACACTCACCGTTTTGGGGTCCCGAAGTGATTTCCATAGTTGTTGAACCCCAAGGTGTGCTTACGTGTTGGTCATCAACACTCACAGTTTTGGCCGATTCTGGCCCGTTTCTTGGACTATTACTCTATTTTGGGGTCTCAGAGTCATTTCCACGATTGACGAACCCCGGGGTGCGTTTACGTGTCGGTCATAAACACTCACATATTCGGCCGATTCTAGTCCGTTTGATGCACTATTACTCAGCGTTTTGGGGACCGAGCAATTTCCACGATTGATGAACCCGGGGTGCGTTTATGTGTCGTCGTTAACACTCACAGTTTTGGCCAATTTTGACATGTTTCGTGGACTATTACTCACCGTTTGGGGCCCCGGCGATTTTCATAGGTTTTGAACCCCAAGGTGTGCTTATGTGTCGGTCATCAACACTCGTAGTTTTGGCCGATTCTGGCCTGTTTCGTGGACTATTACTCACCGTTTTGGGGTCCCAAAGCGATTTCCATGGTTGTCGAAATCCAAGGTGCGCTTACGTGTCGGTCATCAACAATCACAGTTTGGGCCGATTCTGGCCCGTTTCTTGGACTACTACTCTCTTTTGGGGTCTCGGAGTCATTTCCATGATTGACGAACCCCGAGGTGCGTTTACGTGTCGGTCATCAACACTCACATATTCGGCCGATTCTAGTCTTTTTCGTGCAATATTACTCACGGTTTTGGTGACCCAGAGTGATTTCCACGATTGACGAACCCCGGGGTTTGTTTACGTGTCCATCGTCAACACTCACAATTTTGGCCAATTCTGACCTCTTTCGTGGACTATTACTCACCGTTTTGGGGTCCCGAAGCAATTTCCATAGTTGTTGAACCCCAAGGTGTGCTCACGTGTTGGTCATCAACACTTGCAGTTTTGGTCGATTCTGGCCCGTTTCATGGACTATTACTCACCGTTTTGGGGTTCCAAAGCGGTTTCCATGGTTGTCGAACTCCAAGGTGCGGTTACATGTCGGTCATCAACAATCACAGTTTGGGCCGATTCTTGCCCGCTTCTTGGACTATTACTCTATTTTGGGGTCTCGGAGTCATTTCCATGATTGATTTAACCCGGTGTGCATTTACGTGACAGTCATCAACACTCACATATTTGGCGAATCGTGTCCGTTTGCGTGCACTATTACTCAGCGTTTTGGAGACCCATAGGGATTTCCACGATTGATTTAACCCGGGGTGCGTTTACGTGTCGGTCATCAACACTCACCGTTTTGGGGTCCCGAAGTGATTTCCATAGTTGTTGAACCCCAAGGTGTGCTTACGTGTTGGTCATCAACACTCGCAGTTTTGGCCGATTCTGGCCCGTTTCTTGGACTATTACTCTATTTTGGGGTCTCAGAGTCATTTCCACGATTGACGAACCCCGGGGTGCGTTTACGTGTCGGTCATCAACACTCACATATTCGGCCGATTCTAGTCCATTTGATGCACTATTACTCAGCGCGTTTTGGGCACCGAGCAATTTCCACGATTGATGAACCCCGGGGTGCGTTCATGTGTCCGTCGTTAACACTCACAGTTTTGGCCAATTCTGACATGTTTTGTGGACTATTACTCACCGTTTTGGGGCCCCGAAGCGATTTCCATAGGTTTTGAACCCCAAGGTGTGCTTATGTGTCGGTCATCAACACTCCTAGTTTTGTCCGATTCTGGCCCGTTTCATGGACTATTACGCACCGTTTTGGGGTCCCAAAGCGATTTCCATGGTTGTCAAAATCCAAGGTGCGCTTACATGTCGGTCATCAACAATCACAGTTTGGGCCGATTCTGGCCCGTTTCTTGGACTCCTACTCTCTTTTGGGGTCTCGGAGTCATTTCCATGATTGATTCCCCGAGGTGCGTTCGTGTCGGTCATCAACACTCACATATTCGCCGATTCTAGTCTTTTTCGTGCAATATTACTCACGGTTTTGGTGACCCAGAGTGATTTCCATGATTGATTTAACCCGGGGTTTGTTTACGTGTCCATCGTCAACACTCACAATTTTGGCCAATTCTTACCTGTTTCGTGGACTATTACTCACCGTTTTGGGGTCCCAAGCAATTTCCATAGTTGTTGAACCCCAAGGTGTGCTCACGTGTTGGTCATCAACACTTTCATGCAGTTTTGGCCGATTCTGGCCCGTTTCATGGACTATTACTCACCGTTTTGGGGTTCCAAAGCGGTTTCCATGGTTGTCGAACTCCAAGGTGCGCTTACGTGTCGGTCATCAACAATCACAGTTTGGGCCGATTCTTGCCCGTTTCTTGGACTATTACTCTATTTTGGGGTCTCGGAATCATTTCCATGATTGACGAACCCCAGTGTGCATTTACGTGACGGTCATCAACACTCACATATTTGGCCGAATCGTGTCCGTTTCGTGCACTATTACTCAGCGTTTTGGACACCCATAGGGATTTCCACGATTGACGAACCCCGGGGTGCGTTTACGTGTCGGTCATCAACACTCACCGTTTTGGGGTCCCGAAGTGATTTCCATAGTTGTTGAACCCCAAGGTGTGCTTACGTGTTGGTCATCAACACTCGCAGTTTTGGCCGATTCTGGCCCGTTTCTTGGACTATTACTCTATTTTGGGGTCTCAGAGTCATTTCCACGATTGACGAACCCCGGGGTGCGTTTACGTGTCGGTCATAAACACTCACATATTCGGCCGATTCTAGTCCGTTTGATGCACTATTACTCAGCGTTTTGGGCACCCAGAGCAATTTCCACGATTGATGAACCCCGGGGTGCGTTTATGTGTCGGTCGTTAACACTCACAGTTTTGGCCAATTTTGACATGTTTCGTGGACAATTACTCACCGTTTTGGGGCCCCGAAGCGATTTTCATAGGTTTTGAACCCCAAGGTGTGCTTATGTGTCGGTCATCAACACTCGTAGTTTTGGCCGATTCTGGCCCGTTTCATGGACTATTACGCACCGTTTTGGGGTCCCAAAGCGATTTCCATGGTTGTCAAAATCCAAGGTGCGCTTACGTGTCGGTCATCAACAATCACAGTTTGGGCCGATTCTGGCCCGTTTCTTGACTACTACTCTCTTTTGGGGTCTCGAGTCATTTCCATGATTGACGAACCCGAGGTGCGTTCGTGTCGTGTCGGTCATCAACACTCACATATTCGGATTCTAGTCTTTTTCGTGCAATATTACTCACGGTTTTGGTGACCCATGATGATTTCCACGATTGACGAACCCGGGGTTTGTTTACGTGTCCATCGTCAACACTCACAATTTTGGCCAATTCTTACCTGTTTCGTGGACTATTACTCACCGTTTTGGGGTCCCAAGCAATTTCCATAGTTGTTGAACCCCAAGGTGTGCTCACGTGTTGGTCATCAACACTTTCAGTTTTGGTCGATTCTGGCCCGTTTCATGGACTATTACTCACCGTTTTGGGGTTCCAAAGGTTTCCATGGTTGTCGAACTCCAAGGTGCGGTTACATGTCGGTCATCAACAATCACAGTTTGGGCGATTCTTGCCCGCTTCTTGGACTATTACTCTATTTTGGGGTCTCGAGTCATTTCCATGATTGATTTAACCCGGTGTGCATTTACGTGACGGTCATCAACACTCACATATTTGGCGAATCGTGTCCGTTTGTGCACTATTACTCAGCGTTTTGGAGACCCATAGGGATTTCCACGATTGATTTACCCCGGGTGCGTTTACGTGTCGGTCATCAACACTCACCGTTTTGGGGTCCCAAGTGATTTCCATAGTTGTTGAACCCCAAGGTGTGCTTACGTGTTGGTCATCAACACTTCAGATTTTGGCGATTCTGGCCCGTTTCTTGGACTATTACTCTATTTTGGGGTCTCGAGTCATTTCCACGATTGACGAACCCGGGGTGCGTTTACGTGTCGGTCATAAACACTCACATATTGGCCGATTCTAGTCCGTTTGATGCACTATTACTCAGCGTTTTGGGCACCCGAGCAATTTCCACGATTGATGAACCCGGGGTGCGTTTATGTGTCGTCGTTAACACTCACAGTTTTGGCCAATTTTGACATGTTTCGTGGACTATTACTCACCGTTTTGGGGCCCCGCGATTTTCATAGGTTTTGAACCCCAAGGTGTGCTTATGTGTCGGTCATCAACACTTTCGTAGTTTTGGCGATTCTGGCCTGTTTCGTGGACTATTACTCACCGTTTTGGGGTCCCAAAGCGATTTCCATGGTTGTCAAAATCCAAGGTGCGCTTACGTGTCGGTCATCAACAATCACAGTTTGGGCGATTCTGGCCCGTTTCTTGACTACTACTCTCTTTTTTGGGTCTCGAGTCATTTCCATGATTGAGCGAACCCGGGGTTTTCGTGTCGGTCATCAACACTCACATATTCGGCGATTCTAGTCTTTTTCGTGCAATATTACTCACGGTTTTGGTGACCCAGAGTGATTTCCACGATTACCTGGGGTTTGTTTACGTGTCCATCGTCAACACTCACAATTTTGGCCAATTCTGACCTCTTTCGTGGACTATTACTCACCGTTTTGGGGTCCCGAAGCAATTTCCATAGTTGTTGAACCCCAAGGTGTGCTCACGTGTTGGTCATCAACACTTGCAGTTTTGGTCGATTCTGGCCCGTTTCATGGACTATTACTCACCGTTTTGGGGTTCCAAAGCGGTTTCCATGGTTGTCGAACTCCAAGGTGCGGTTACATGTTGGTCATCAACAATCACAGTTTGGGCCGATTCTTGCCCGCTTCTTGGACTATTACTATTACTCTATTTTGGGGTCTCGAGTCATTTCCATGATTGATTTACCCGGTGTGCATTTACGTGACGTCATCAACACTCACATATTTGGCGAATCGTGTCCGTTTGCGTGCACTATTACTCAGCGTTTTGGAGACCCATAGGGATTTCCACGATTGATTTAACCCGGGGTGCGTTTACGTGTCGGTCATCAACACTCACCGTTTTGGGGTCCCAAGTGATTTCCATAGTTGTTGAACCCCAAGGTGTGCTTACGTGTTGGTCATCAACACTTTCAGTTTTGGCGATTCTGGCCCGTTTCTTGGACTATTACTCTATTTTGGGGTCTCGAGTCATTTCCACGATTGATTTAACCCGGGTGCGTTTACGTGTCGGTCATAAACACTCACATATTGGCCGATTCTTGTCCGTTTGATGCACTATTACTCAGCGTTTTGGGCACCCAGAGCAATTTCCACGATTGATGAACCCGGGGTGCGTTTATGTGTCCGTCGTTGAACACTCACAGTTTTGGCCAATTCTGACATGTTTCGTGGACTATTACTCACCGTTTTGGGGCCCCGAAGCGATTTTCATAGGTTTTGAACCCCAAGGTGTGCTTACGTGTCGGTCATCAACACTCGTAGTTTTGGCCGATTCTGGCCCGTTTCGTGGACTATTACTCACCGTTTTGGGGTCCCAAAGCGATTTCCATGGTTGTCGAAATCCAAGGTGCGCTTACGTGTCGGTCATCAACAATCACAGTTTGGGCCGATTCTGGCCCGCTTTTGACTACTACTCTCTTTTGGGGGGTCTCGAGTCATTTCCATGATTGACGAACCCCGAGGTGCGCGTTACGTGTCGGTCATCAACACTCACATATTCGGCCGATTCTAGTCTTTTTCGTGCAATATTACTCACGGTTTTGGGGACCTCAGAGTCATTTCCATGATTGATTTAACCCGGGTTTGTTTACGTGTCCATCGTCAACACTCACAATTTTGGCCAATTCTTACCTGTTTCGTGGACTATTACTCACCGTTTTGGGGTCCCGAAGCAATTTCCATAGTTGTTGAACCCCAAGGTGTGCTCACGTGTTGGTCATCAACACTCGCAGTTTTGGTCGATTCTGGCCCGTTTCATGGACTATTACTCACCGTTTTGGGGTTCCAAAGCGGTTTCCATGGTTGTCGAACTCCAAGGTGCGGTTACATGTCGGTCATCAACAATCACAGTTTGGGCCGATTCTTGCCCGCTTCTTGGACTATTACTCTATTTTGGGGTCTCGGAGTCATTTCCATGATTGACGAACCCCAGTGTGCATTTACGTGACAGTCATCAACACTCACATATTTGGCCGAATCGTGTCCGTTTCGTGCACTATTACTCAGCGTTTTGGAGACCCATAGGGATTTCCACGATTGACGAACCCCGGGGTGCGTTTACGTGTCGGTCATCAACACTCACCGTTTTGGGGTCCCGAAGTGATTTCCATAGTTGTTGAACCCCAAGGTGTGCTTACGTGTTGGTCATCAACACTTTCAGTTTTGGCCGATTCTGGCCCGTTTCTTGGACTATTACTCTATTTTGGGGTCTCAGAGTCATTTCCACGATTGATTTAACCCGGGGTGCGTTTACGTGTCGGTCATAAACACTCACATATTCGCCGATTCTAGTCCGTTTGATGCACTATTACTCAGCGTTTTGGGCACCGAGCAATTTCCACGATTGATGAACCCCGGGGTGCGTTTATGTGTCCGTCGTTAACACTCACAGTTTTGGCCAATTCTGACATGTTTCGTGGACTATTACTCACCGTTTTGGGGCCCCGAAGCGATTTTCATAGGTTTTGAACCCCAAGGTGTGCTTATGTGTGTCGGTCATCAACACTTTCGTAGTTTTGGCGATTCTGGCCTGTTTCGTGGACTATTACTCACCGTTTTGGGGTCCCAAAGCGATTTCCATGGTTGTCAAAATCCAAGGTGCGCTTACGTGTCGGTCATCAACAATCACAGTTTGGGCCGATTCTGGCCCGTTTCTTGGACTACTACTCTCTTTTGGGGTCTCGGAGTCATTTCCATGATTGACGAACCCGGGTGTCGGTCATCAACACTCACATATTCGCCGATTCTAGTCTTTTTCGTGCAATATTACTCACGGTTTTGGTGACCCAGAGTGATTTCCACGATTGATTTCGAACCTTTTGTTTACGTGTCCATCGTCAACACTCACAATTTTGGCCAATTCTGACCTCTTTCGTGGACTATTACTCACCGTTTTGGGGTCCCAAGCAATTTCCATAGTTGTTGAACCCCAAGGTGTGCTCACGTGTTGGTCATCAACACTTTCGCAGTTTTGGTCGATTCTGGCCCGTTTCATGGACTATTACTCACCGTTTTGGGGTTCCAGCGGTTTCCATGGTTGTCGAACTCCAAGGTGCGGTTACATGTCGGTCATCAACAATCACAGTTTGGGCGATTCTTGCCCGCTTCTTGGACTATTACTCTATTTTGGGGTCTCGAGTCATTTCCATGATTGATTTAACCCGGTGTGCATTTACGTGACAGTCATCAACACTCACATATTTGGCGAATCGTGTCCGTTTGTGCACTATTACTCAGCGTTTTGGAGACCCATAGGGATTTCCACGATTGATTTAACCCGGGGTGCGTTTACGTGTCGGTCATCAACACTCACCGTTTTGGGGTCCCGAAGTGATTTCCATAGTTGTTGAACCCCAAGGTGTGCTTACGTGTTGGTCATCAACACTCGCAGTTTTGGCCGATTCTGGCCCGTTTCTTGGACTATTACTCTATTTTGGGGTCTCAGAGTCATTTCCACGATTGACGAACCCCGGGGTGCGTTTACGTGTCGGTCATAAACACTCACATATTCGGCCGATTCTAGTCCGTTTGATGCACTATTACTCAGCGTTTTGGGCACCCAGAGCAATTTCCACGATTGATGAACCCCGGGGTGCGTTTATGTGTCCGTCGTTAACACTCACAGTTTTGGCCAATTCTGACATGTTTCGTGGACTATTACTCACCGTTTTGGGGCCCCGAAGCGATTTTCATAGGTTTTGAACCCCAAGGTGTGCTTACGTGTCGGTCATCAACACTCGTAGTTTTGGCCGATTCTGGCCTGTTTCGTGGACTATTACTCACCGTTTTGGGGTCCCAAAGCGATTTCCATGGTTGTCGAAATCCAAGGTGCGCTTACGTGTCGGTCATCAACAATCACAGTTTGGGCCGATTCTGGCCCGTTTCTTGGACTACTACTCTCTTTTGGGGTCTCGGAGTCATTTCCATGATTGACGAACCCCGAGGTGCGTTTACGTGTCGGTCATCAACACTCACATATTCGGCCGATTCTAGTCTTTTTTCGTGCAATATTACTCACGGTTTTGGTGACCCAGAGTGATTTCCACGATTGACGAACCCGGGGTTTGTTTACGTGTCCATCGTCAACACTCACAATTTTGGCCAATTCTTACCTGTTTCGTGGACTATTACTCACCGTTTTGGGGTCCCGGCAATTTCCATAGTTGTTGAACCCCAAGGTGTGCTCACGTGTTGGTCATCAACACTTTCATCAGTTTTGGTCGATTCTGGCCCGTTTCATGGACTATTACTCACCGTTTTGGGGTTCCAGCGGTTTCCATGGTTGTCGAACTCCAAGGTGCGGTTACATGTCGGTCATCAACAATCACAGTTTGGGCGATTCTTGCCCGCTTCTTGGACTATTACTCTATTTTGGGGTCTCGAGTCATTTCCATGATTGATTTAACCCGGTGTGCATTTACGTGACAGTCATCAACACTCACATATTTGGCCGAATCGTGTCCGTTTCGTGCACTATTACTCAGCGTTTTGGAGACCCATAGGGATTTCCACGATTGACGAACCCCGGGGTGCGTTTACGTGTCGGTCATCAACACTCACCGTTTTGGGGTCCCGAAGTGATTTCCATAGTTGTTGAACCCCAAGGTGTGCTTACGTGTTGGTCATCAACACTCGCAGTTTTGGCCGATTCTGGCCCGTTTCTTGGACTATTACTCTATTTTGGGGTCTCAGAGTCATTTCCACGATTGACGAACCCCGGGGTGCGTTTACGTGTCGGTCATAAACACTCACATATTCGGCCGATTCTAGTCCGTTTGATGCACTATTACTCAGCGTTTTGGGCACCCAGAGCAATTTCCACGATTGATGAACCCCGGGGTGCGTTTATGTGTCCGTCGTTAACACTCACAGTTTTGGCCAATTCTGACATGTTTCGTGGACTATTACTCACCGTTTTGGGGCCCCGCGATTTCCATAGGTTTTGAACCCCAAGGTGTGCTTACGTGTCGGTCATCAACACTCGTAGTTTTGGCCGATTCTGGCCCGTTTCGTGGACTATTACTCACCGTTTTGGGGTCCCAAAGCGATTTCCATGGTTGTCGAAATCCAAGGTGCGCTTACGTGTCGGTCATCAACAATCACAGTTTGGGCCGATTCTGGCCCGTTTCTTGGACTACTACTCTCTTTTGGGGCCTCGGAGTCATCTCCATGATTGTCGAACCCGTTTACGTGTCGGTCATCAACACTCACATCTTCGGCCGATTCTAGTCTTTTTCGTGCAATATTACTCACGGTTTTGGGGACCCAGAGCGATTTCCACGATTGACGAATCCCGGGGTTTGTTTACGTGTCCATCGTCAACACTCACAATTTTGGCCAATTCTGACCTGTTTCGTGGACTATTACTCACCGTTTTGGGGTCCCGAAGTGATTTCCATAGTTGTTGAACCCCAAGGTGTGCTCACGTGTTGGTCATCAACACTCGCAGTTTTGGCCGATTCTGGCCCGTTTCATGGACTATTACTCACCGTTTTGGGGTTCCAAAGCGGTTTCCATGGTTGTCGAACTCCAAGGTGCGGTTACATGTCGGTCATCAACAATCACAGTTTGGGCCGATTCTTGCCCGCTTCTTGGACTATTACTCTATTTTGGGGTCTCGGAGTCATTTCCATGATTGACGAACCCCAGTGTGCATTTACGTGACAGTCATCAACACTCACATATTTGGCCGAATCGTGTCCGTTTGTGCACTATTACTCAGCGCGTTTGGAGACCCATAGGGATTTCCACGATTGAGCGAACCCGGGGTGCGTTTACGTGTCGGTCATCAACACTCACCGTTTTGGGGTCCCGAAGTGATTTCCATAGTTGTTGAACCCCAAGGTATGCTTACGTGTTGGTCATCAACACTTACATTTTTGGCCGATTCTGGCCCGTTTCTTGGACTATTACTCTATTTTGGGGTCTCAGAGTCATTTCACGATTGACGAACCCCGGGGTGCGTTTACATGTCGGTCATCAACACTCACATATTCGGCCGATTCTAGTCCGTTTCATGCACTATTACTCGGCGTTTTGGGGACCCAGAGCAATTTCCACGATTGATGAACCCCGGGGTGCGTTTATGTGTCCGTCGTTAACACTCACAGTTTTGGCCAATTCTGACATGTTTCGTGGACTATTACTCACCGTTTTGGGGCCCCGAAGCGATTTTCATAGGTTTTGAACCCCAAGGTGTGCTTACGTGTCGGTCATCAACACTCGTAGTTTTGGCCGATTCTGGCCTGTTTCGTGGACTATTACTCACCGTTTTGGGGTCCCAAAGCGATTTCCATGGTTGTCGAAATCCAAGGTGCGCTTACGTGTCGGTCATCAACAATCACAGTTTGGGCCGATTCTGGCCCGTTTCTTGGACTACTACTCTCTTTTGGGGTCTCGGAGTCATTTCCATGATTGACGAACCCCGAGGTGCGTTTACGTGTCGGTCATCAACACTCACATATTCGGCCGATTCTAGTCTTTTTCGTGCAATATTACTCACGGTTTTGGTGACCCAGAGTGATTTCCACGATTGACGAACCCGGGTTTGTTTACGTGTCCATCGTCAACACTCACAATTTTGGCCAATTCTGACCTCTTTCGTGGACTATTACTCACCGTTTTGGGGTCCCGAAGCAATTTCCATAGTTGTTGAACCCCAAGGTGTGCTCACGTGTTGGTCATCAACACTCGCAGTTTTGGTCGATTCTGGCCCGTTTCATGGACTATTACTCACCGTTTTGGGGTTCCAAAGCGGTTTCCATGGTTGTCGAACTCCAAGGTGCGGTTACATGTCGGTCATCAACAATCACAGTTTGGGCCGATTCTTGCCCGCTTCTTGGACTATTACTCTATTTTGGGGTCTCGGAGTCATTTCCATGATTGATTTAACCCAGTGTGCATTTACGTGACGGTCATCAACACTCACATATTTGGCCGAATCGTGTCCGTTTCGTGCACTATTACTCAGCGTTTTGGAGACCCATAGGGATTTCCACGATTGACGAACCCCGGGGTGCGTTTACGTGTCGGTCATCAACACTCACCGTTTTGGGGTCCCGAAGTGATTTCCATAGTTGTTGAACCCCAAGGTGTGCTTACGTGTTGGTCATCAACACTTACAGTTTTGGCGATTCTGGCCCGTTTCTTGGACTATTACTCTATTTTGGGGTCTCAGAGTCATTTCCACGATTGACGAACCCGGGGTGCGTTTACGTGTCGGTAAACACTCACATATTATTGCGATTCTAGTCCGTTTGATGCACTATTACTCAGCGTTTTGGGCACCCAGAGCAATTTCCACGATTGATGAACCCCGGGGTGCGTTTATGTGTCCGTCGTTAACACTCACAGTTTTGGCCAATTCTGACATGTTTCGTGGACTATTACTCACCGTTTTGGGGCCCGGCGATTTTCATAGGTTTTGAACCCCAAGGTGTGCTTACGTGTCGGTCATCAACACTCGTAGTTTTGGCGATTCTGGCCTGTTCGTGGACTATTACTCACCGTTTTGGGGTCCCAAAGCGATTTCCATGGTTGTCAAAATCCAAGGTGCGCTTACGTGTCGGTCATCAACAATCACAGTTTGGGCGATTCTGGCCCGTTCTTGGACTACTACTCTCTTTTGGGGTCTCGAGTCATTTCCATGATTGATTTAACCCGAGGTGCGTTTTACGTGTCGGTCATCAACACTCACATATTCGCCGATTCTAGTCTTTTTCGTGCAATATTACTCACGGTTTTGGTGACCCAGAGTGATTTCCATTTCCATGATTACGAACCCGGGGTTTGTTTACGTGTCCATCGTCAACACTCACAATTTTGGCCAATTCTTACCTGTTTCGTGGACTATTACTCACCGTTTTGGGGTCCCAAGCAATTTCCATAGTTGTTGAACCCCAAGGTGTGCTTACGTGTTGGTCATCAACACTCGCAGTTTTGGCCGATTCTGGCCCGTTTCATGGACTATTACTCACCGTTTTGGGTCCCAAAGCGATTTCCATGGTTGTCGAACTCCAAGGTGCGGTTACATGTCGGTCATCAACAATCACAGTTTGGGCCGATTCTTGCCCGCTTCTTGGACTATTACTCTATTTTGGGGTCTCGGAGTCATTTCCATGATTGATTTACCCGGTGTGCATTTACGTGACAGTCATCAACACTCACATATTTGGCGAATCGTGTCCGTTTGTGCACTATTACTCAGCGTTTTGGAGACCCATAGGGATTTCCACGATTGATTTAACCCCGGGTGCGTTTACGTGTCGGTCATCAACACTCACCGTTTTGGGGTCCCGAAGTGATTTCCATAGTTGTTGAACCCCAAGGTGTGCTTACGTGTTGGTCATCAACACTCGCAGTTTTGGCCGATTCTGGCCCGTTTCTTGGACTATTACTCTATTTTGGGGTCTCAGAGTCATTTCCACGATTGACGAACCCCGGGGTGCGTTTACGTGTCGGTCATAAACACTCACATATTCGGCCGATTCTAGTCCGTTTGATGCACTATTACTCAGCGTTTTGGGCACCCAGCAATTTCCACGATTGATGAACCCCGGGGTGCGTTTATGTGTCCGTCGTTAACACTCACAGTTTTGGCCAATTCTGACATGTTTCGTGGACTATTACTCACCGTTTTGGGGCCCCGAAGCGATTTTCATAGGTTTTGAACCCCAAGGTGTGCTTATGTGTCGGTCATCAACACTCGTAGTTTTGGCCGATTCTGGCCCGTTTCGTGGACTATTACTCACCGTTTTGGGGTCCCAAAGCGATTTCCATGGTTGTCAAAATCCAAGGTGCGCTTACATGTCGGTCATCAACAATCACAGTTTGGGCCGATTCTGGCCCGTTTCTTGGACTCCTACTCTCTTTTGGGGTCTCGGAGTCATTTCCATGATTGACGAACCCCGGGGTTTGTTTACGTGTCATCAACACTCACACTCACAATTTTGGCCAATTCCGATTCTAGTCTTTTTGTGGACTATTACTCACGGTTTTGGGGTCCCAGAGCAATTTCCATCGATTGACGAACCCGACCAAGTTTGTTTACGTGTCCATCGTCAACGGGTCCGGACCTAAATCTGCCCACCCACCCAGATATAAGTGATCTTTCCCACATTAGACAAGAGCCCCAAGAGACAAGACATCACTCATCGGGCCAGATTCCTCCTTGTAATGAGCAAGGTCAAGGACTGTCACGAGGGAGACGCAATTTCATTCTTTTGCAAAAATTGCATGAACAAGGAGTCCTCAACGCCATAAGTCGCCGTGACATAGCACACTTCGCTGACTTGGCGGCCATAGTACAGAAGTACTATGCGATGGGAAGCGCCTGGAAAACCCAAACAAAATTCTGGGATCCTCCGGCTCTCACTAAACCCCTCGTCCGAGCTAAAAGGGTGCACTCTCATAAGTCACCCGATCCAATTACAAAGAAACAAAAGCCCACTACAGGGCGTGGAACCGTACTGGAGGGATGACTCAACGGGCCATGCAAAATTCACGGTACAGCGGATACCATACCAACACACAGGCTTAGAGCATGTTGGGTACTCCGGCAGATGGCCAAGAGCAATGAGGATATCCTCATCAACAATACCGCAGAGCACCATCCCGTGGAGAACAACAATACAGTATTGACAGTCTTCGAGACCTTCGCCTCAAATAACAGGCGTAAGCGAGCACTCCGCAGCCTTGCCGAAGTCTGCCACATGGCAGCAATAAATCCATGGAGCAACACGGCTATCACCTTCAATGCCAATGACGAACCTAAATTCCGAACAGCCCAAGCACCAGCTGCCTTGGTCCTTAGTCCAATTGTGGACAGCTTCCGGCTTACTAAAGTGCTCATGGACGGCGGCAGCGGATTAAACCTCATCTATGAGGAGACTCTTCGAAAAATGGAAATAGACAGAAGCCGCATTGAGCAAAGCAGGGCGACCTTCAGAGGAATCATCCCTAGTCGGGAGGCACGATGTGCTGGAAAAATCACACAAGATGTGGTATTGCACGCCGGAGAATTATAGGTCCAAGAAATCACATTCCAAGTGGCCCTGCTCAATAGCGGATACCACGCCTTCTAGGGCGGAGGCATTCACAATCTTCCAAGCTATACCCCATTACGGGTACATGAAGCTCAAAATGCCCGGACCGTCGAATCATCACTCTAGCTAGTGATCCGGACATAGCACTCACCGAAAACAAAACAGCCGACCGCCCTCGAGGCGTTATCCGAGCCCTCGCGGCGAGGAGCTAACTACGCTGCGCTCCCACGGTGGATGTGACGACGTGATACTCGACAAAAGATCCAAGTCCACCTCTTTTAAACCAGCAGATGAAATAGTTAAATTCCAAGTCCATCCAACGGACCCTACAAAAACAGCATCCGTCGGGGCACAGTTAAACCCCACAGTAGACGCCTCACTACGGGAGTTCTTGCGCGAGAATTGGGACATATTCGCTTGGCATCCTTCAGACATGCCAGGAATCCCACGTAGGCTGGCCGAGCATAGCCTTAACATCCTAAAGGGATTCAAGCCAGTCAAGCAAACTCTTCGGCGTTTCTCCGAACCTAAACGACAAGCCATGGGAGAGGAGCTAGCCAAGTTGCTTGAGGCCGGATTCATTAGAGATATAAAACATCCGGACTGGCTAGCAAACCAGGTGATGGTACCAAAGAAGGATAAATTCTAGCGCCTATGTGTCGATTTCAAGGACCTTAACAAGGCTTGCCCTAAGGATCCTTCCCCTCCCGCATCGATCAAATTATCGACGCTCTCTGCAGGACACGACTCATTATGTTTCCTCGACGCATATTCCGGATACCATCAAATCAAGATGGCGGAGTCCGATCAAGCCGCAATGGCATTGATCACCCCATACGGCCCCTTCTGTTTTAACACCATGCCTTTCGGGCTTAAAAACGCGAGTGCAACCTATCAACGCATGATTCAGACATGCCTGGAAACACAATTCGGCAAAATAGTGGAGGCATACGTAGATGATGTGGTCATTAAAACCAGACACGTTGAATCCTTAATAGACGACTTGAGGCTCACGTTCAACAATCTCCGAACATACAACATTAAGCTCAACCCGGAAAAATGCGTCTTCGGCGTGCCCGCCGGAAAGCTCTTAGGCTTCATCGTCTCCAACAGAGGAATCGAAGCAAATCTGGCTAAAACCCGAGCTCTGTCATAGTTGGCCATCCCAACAGACCTCAAGCAAATCCAGAAACTAACTGGATGCATGGTTGCCTTAAGCCGCTTCATCTCCCGATTAGGAGAAAAGGCACTACCTCTTTATCACCTTCTGCCACGCACCG
The DNA here is from genome assembly GCA_021605205.1 of Aegilops longissima. Classification (NCBI taxonomy): domain Eukaryota; kingdom Viridiplantae; phylum Streptophyta; class Magnoliopsida; order Poales; family Poaceae; genus Aegilops; species Aegilops longissima. Next base: position 113,780 of record JAHIAM010000037.1, on the reverse strand, counting down.
AACACTTCGAGTGGACGGATGCGGCCACGGCCAGATTAGAAGAAATAAAAGCCGTTTTGGCCACAAACCCAATCCTGGCCGCACCTAACATCGGCGAACCAATGCTGCTATATATAGCGGCAACACACCAAGTTGTAAGCGCAGTGCTCATCATCGAACGAGAGACATACGGACATAAGTTCCCGCCTCAAAAGCCGGTATACTATGTATCCACTGTCCTCACTCCATGCAAATCACGGTACCCACATTATCAAAAGATAGCATATGCGGTCTTCATGTCATCCCGAAAACTGCGACACTACTTTCAAGACTGTTCAAGTACGGTGGCCTCTGAAGTGCCACTCAACGACATAATAAATAACCGCGACGCCACGGGCCGGATAGCTAAATGGGCTATCGAGCTCCTCCTGTTCGACATAATATACAAACCACGGCGAGCCATTAAGTCACAGGTACTGGTTGATTTCGTTGCCGAATGGAGAGAAGCCGAACTCCCTAAAGAGTACGGCGCGTACTCTAATTGGATTATGCACTTCGACAGCTCTAAAATGCTGGCTGGTCTGGGGGCTGGCGTCGTCCTGACGTCCCCCACCGGAGATGCAGTCCAATACGTACTCCAAATACTATACACAGACTCCAACAACATAGGGCGAATATGAGGCCCTGTCACATGGTCTCCGGGTGGCAGTCTCCATGGGCATTCAATGCCTGGAGGTCCGTGGGGACTCGAACCTCGCAATATCTCAAATAAATGGAGACTTCGACGCCAAGGATCCAAAAATGGCGGCTTATCGCAACGCCATCCTCAAAATGTCAGCTTGGTTTCAGGGGCTTGAATTCCACCATGTGGCCCGAGAAAACAATCAGGCGGCGGATATCGTCTCCCGCATCGGTGCTAAGCGCGACCCTGTCCCACCTAATATCTTGGAAAGGCTGTTTAAGCCATCCGTGGTATGGGAAGGGGAGACTGGTAACAATAGTCCGGACCCGGCCACAAAAACAGATACCAAACAATCTGACATAATCGGAGGCTCTGCCACCGAAATAACACCTTCCGCCCACGTAATAATGGTTGTCACTGCCCCGTGGACAGAACCATTCCTAGCCTACCTAACTAGGCAGGAACAACCCAGGACCCAAACGAGGCGCGCTGCATTGTGCGGTGCTCTAAAGCCTACAAGGTCCACGAGGGAGAGCTTTACAAGAAAAGCGCTACCAGAGTCCTTCAAAGGTGCATCTCCGAAGAGGAAGGGCAGCAACTTTTGGCAGAAATCCATGCCGGACTTGGCGGCCACCACGCCGCAGCTCGGGCCCTTGTAATCAAGGCCTTCCGTACAGGTTTCTACTGGCCGATGGCCCGAGATGATGCACAGGACCTCGTTCAACGTTGCGTCGGTTGCCACCTTTTTGCAAACCAAAGCCATATGCCGCCTACCACTCTCCAAACAATCCCCATTACGTGGCCCTTTGCGGTCTGCGGGCTTGATATGGTCGGACCCCTCAAAGGGGGCAACCATAATAAAAAATACTTATTGGTCATGGTGGATAAATTCACCAAATGGATAGAAGCCAAACCAGTTAAGACGGCCGAATCCGGACCAGTGATAGACTTCATATCCGGGGTTGTACACTGTTATGGCGTCCCCCACAGCATCATCATCGATAACGGCTCGAACTTTACAGCCAACGAGGTAAAACTTTGGTGCAGCAACATGGGCATGAAGCTCGATTACGCTTCTGTCTATCACTCGCAAACCAACGGTCAAGTCGAGCAAGCAAATGGTCTTATCATGAGTGGCATTAAACCCAGATTAGTGCGGTCCTTAAAGGAATCAAATACGCACTGGGTAGAGGAGCTAGACTCCGTACTATGGGCGCTACGGACCATGCCGAATCGCACTACTGGATACACACCATTTTTTATGGTGTACGGCGCAGAGGCGGTACTGCCCTGCGACATAATTCATGACTCACCTCGAGTACGCATGTATGAAGAGAAAGAAGCCGAGCTTGATCGGCAGGACAGTTTGGACGCCCTGGAGGAGGAGCGTGACGTAGCAAAAGCCCGTTCCGCATTCTATCAGAAACAGGCTCGAAGGTATCAAAGCAGAGAAGTACGGGCCAAAACTTATAACGTTGGCGAACTCGTTCTACGCCTACCGGAGAAGAAAAAGAACAAGCTCAAGCCCAAATGGGAAGGTCCCTTCATTATTGACCAAGTTCTGACCGGTGGAGCGAATCGCCTGCGGGATGCATCGGACAATCGACTCGAGCCAAACCCATGGAACGCAGCCAGACTCCGAAGGTTCTACGCCTAGCGCCGGACTCTATGTTCGTCTCCTTACCTCCATCAATTTTTTACATATCCATTATCTGTCTTTTATCTCTTTCTCTTTTCCTTTTTCTTCAAGGCCTTAAAAGGCTAAATCGTGTCTTGACTATGCAATCTTGACGCGCTAAACCGCGTTCGTTATACCTGTATACAGAAGCTTATTATAACTACTTTTTGGGCTCTATGCCCCCACACATGTGTTATTCTTCCACATGTACCTTTTTCGCCATTATATGCATCGATATGACTTAAGTTTTGGCCAAGCTGGGTTGCCTGGCTCTTGTGTTTATGCCCTATGTTCCCGTTAATTCGGCTAGGGCATAAGGGGAGCACCTCTGCGATTGTTACTGCCGGGTCAGCCGGATGTGTACCTCAGACTAGGTGAAGCTGAAAGCTAGCGTTCTTAAGGGAATACTCAGTCGGTGAAAAAAATATGAATTTTATTTATTTTAATACATGCCCCCAGATGTTTATATCCTGCGTCTCTTCTCGCAGTTCGGACATGCACATTAGTGCATGCGTACCCAGGGAAAGGAACCCTTAACGGAACTATTCTCCCTGGAAGATGTTTCTTACTATCCATGTAATATAACATAGCTAGTTGGGTACTTGTCTGTTCACGCACTTATGACCCCTACGCCTGGTTTCCACGCGTACCCCGGTTTTACATAACTGAGCGGGTATTCGGATACACTCCGGACTATCGGGTCCAGAGGTTGAAGCGAAAAGGTCCGCCATGACAAATGATTTACAATTCGGCTAGGGACAATATATGTCACTTGAAGTACACAGTCACTTAGACTGATTAAATTCTTCTTCTATATTATCCAACAGGTTGTCTAGCCTACAATCCTGTTGGGAATACTTTGTCACGCCCAATATGCGACCCTATCCAAAAGGAACTCAAGGTCCCACCAAGGATAGACCCGATATTGAAACGCTTTTGCAAGGTGGATATCATTACATCAACATTACATAATAGATGGGGATACGGGAAGGATCCCTCGTCAGATCATGAGAACCTTCCTCAAGACTTCAGCATCGGGTCCTCCTCCACGGAGCCTCATGCGTCCTCACGCCCACCAAGGCCCACATCCGCGGGAATGGCGCTGGAGAGGGCAATGTGGCATAGGAGGAACTCATTCACCACCGAGGAGTCCCGGATTAGGGGTGTCCGGACAACCGGACTATCGCCACGGCCGGACTCCAAGACTATGAAGATACAAGATTGAAGACTTCGTCCCATGTCCGGATGGGACTTTCCTTGGCGTGGAAGGCAAGCTTGGCGATACGGATATGTAGATCTCCTACCATTGTAACCGACTCTGTAACCCTAACCTATCCGTGTCTATATAAACCGGAGGGTTTTAGTCCGTGGGACAGAACAACAATCATACCATAGGCTAGCTTCTAGGGTTTAGCCTCCTTGATCTCGTGGTAGATCTACTCTTGTACTACCCATATCATCAATATTAATCAAGCAGGAGTAGGGTATTACCTCCATCGAGAGGGCCTGAACCTGGTAAAACATTGTGTCCCTTGTCTCCTGTTACCATCCGCCTAGACGCACAGTTCGGGACCCCATACCCAAGATCCGCCGGTTTTGACACCGACATTGGTGCTTTCATTGAGAGTTCCTCTGTGTCGTCACCGATAGGCCCGATGGCTCCTTCGATCATCAACAACGACGCGGTCCAGGGTGATACTTTTCTCCCCGGACAGATCTTCGTGTTCGGCGGCTTTGCACTGCGGGCCAATTTGCTTGGCCATCTGGAGCAGAACGAAAGCTACGGCCTTGGCCATCAGGTCAGATTTGGAAGTTTGAACTATACGGCCGATATCCGCGGAGACTTGATCTTCGATGGATTCGAGTCGTAGCCAAGCATGCCGCACTGTCTCGATGGGCATGATCTAGCTCTACAGCCAAACAGTGCCCTGGAGGCCGCACCAGTATCCGCTCCGACCCTTAATCCGGAGCCGGATTCCCCAATCGAGGACGAGTGGTTGGACACCGCCTCGGGGGCTACAATCTCTACGGCGATCGAGCCGAACTCCATCCTTGTCCTTGGCGAAGACCTCGACTCTAGGGTGTCGGACTCCTCTCCGGACTCCGAAACCTCCGCGCCCGCCAATCGAATCCGATTGGGCGCCGGTCATGGAGTTCACGGTCATGACATCTTTCAGCACTCGCCTTTGGCGACATCCTGAATTCAATAAAGTCTCTCTTTAGCCGGAGAGCCCTGGCCGGACTACGGTCAGAAGGTTAAAAGCGGACGACGAAGAAATTCAACGCCCACCCACCACCCACTTGGTAGCCATCGCCGAAAGTGTACACGACGTGCTCGACTTCGACCAAGACATCGACGGTATGGACGATGATGTAGGAGAAAACAATGAGCCAGCACCTCTAGGATGCTGGACAACCAACTCATCTCATGATTTATACATGGTGGATACACCTAAAGGAAATGAAGACGAGGAACAATGGGACGCTACGAAGGATAAATCCCTCGAAAAGCAGTCAATATGGCAACGTAAACGCGAACAAAGTCCCGCCTCAACAAAGACCCAGCCATAAAGCAGGGTGAACCGGTGGACAACGAACAAGCTATTGAGCAATCGTCCGAACAAGACAACGTGGATAAACAATCTGTCCCGGCGAAGACAACAGTGCGGACGATCCGACATCGGACAAACTATTGGAGCAAACGACCACCGTAAAAGGCTCGCCGCCATCGCTGCAGAGCCTGAAAAAGCGAAGCGGAAGCTCAAAACAGCGGAAGATGCACTCAGGATCGATGGAGCAAAGTATTCAGCACCATAGACAAGTACGGCGACGATCGCCAACAAAGAGCTACCCAAAAGAAACCTACTGCCCGAATTCGACGAGGAGGCCTTAGAGCCCCCACAATCAAAAAGCAAGAAAGCCACCCGGTCGGATAGACGACCTCACGGCAAGAAGAGAGCGCGAATGGTGCCGACACACGACAATATGCGATCCGCATAAGGATTCACATCAAAAGGATGGCCCGTTAGGTCCATCTATGGGCCAAGAAAGCATGCTCGTCAAAGCAATGCAACACGCCAAATTCAAGATCACGGCACACCCAAATATAGGCGCCGACACCCCTATGTTTCACCGATGAGGTGCTGGATCATGAATTTCCAGCGGATTCAAACCCGTAAACATAGAGGCATACGACGGAACAATGCACTCACAGTCTGGATTGAGGATTACATCCTCCACATACACATGGCTAGAGGAGATGATCTCCACGCCATAAAATACTTACCCTTAAAATCAAAGGGCCAGCTCGGCATTGGCTTAAGAGCCTCCCCAAAAATACCATTGAAGCTGGGAAGAGCTCGAGGATGCATTTCGGCAAATTTTCAGGGGACTTATGTCCGCCCTCCGGATGCGAGACGATCTAAGTCACATAACTCAACAGCTGGAGAGTCAGCCCAGAAATTCAGGAACAGGTTCCTCACTAAAAGAACCAAATAGTCGATCGTCCGGACGCCAAGCCTTAGCAGCTTTCAAACACACCGTCCGAGACTAATGGCTCGCCAGACACCTCGCCAAGAAAAGCCAAGAACAATGGCCGCACTAACAAGCCTCATGACCCGCTTATGCTGGAGAGGATAGCTGGCTAGCAAGATGTAGCACCAGCGACCCAAGTACATCCAAATCAGGGATGGAATGGAAACCACGGCGCAACAAGGACCAGCGCGGATTAAAAGGAACAGTCCAAAGAGCATGGCAGTCAACGCCGGATTCAAAAGCTCACGGCAGAACAACAAAAACTGCCCTTAAGGACAATAGCGATGAGATATCCAACTTCAACAAAATCTGGACAAGATATGTCAAATACACAAGACTCTGGGAGGCCCGCTAACCATACCCACCAAATTGTTGGGTCTTCAAACAGTCCGCAGATGAACGCCAACACAAGGGGCTCGATACACCAAGTGAAGATGACGACGAGCACCACAAGCAGAGCCCCGGAAAACAAAAGACTTTCCCACAAGAGGTTAAAATCGTAGACTCACTTCACGTGATCAAAGGGAAAAACAGAGCGGCGCCCACTAAAAGGCGCCACGCATACACCGGTTGTCAAAACCAATCACCTTCGACCATCAGATTATTCCAAAATATCCGAACGCAGGATGGACTGCCCGATATTGGGTCCTATAATCAACGGATTCCAATTTACACGAGTCCTCATGGATGGCGGCAGTGACATAAACCTGATATATCAGGACACAATCCGCAGGATGGGGATAAACCCAACCAAAATTCGCCGTAGCAACACCTCCTTTAAAGGAATAATGACAGGCCCATATGCCCATTGTACGGGCTCCATACTGTTAGAAGTTGTGTTCGGTTCATCCGGCAACTTCTGTCGCGAAAGGTTACTCTTCCATATCGCCCCATTTAAAAGTAGCCATCAAGCACTATTGGGACGCGAAGCTTTCGCCCGCATTATGCATCTCTAACACTTAAAATGCCCGGTCCATGCGGCATCATCTCGTTAAAAGGAAGTATTAAGTGTTACTCGAGCACGGAAAAATGGGAGACTGCCTTGACAGCCCCACAGCTATCCGGCTCTACTAGGCGAAGAACCTGAATTAGTCATTCAAACTCCGGACACGGCTAGATGAGTCCGGCGCCTACTAGCGGCACACCCCCATACAAGGGGCTACATGCGCGTATAACAAGAGACAATAAAGCTCAACTTTTTCTTCGAACCATACTCTGTTTATTTACTATTTTGTACATCTTTCCGCACGATCTTTTTTCTTTTAAACTAAGTTCCTCTCTTTACAGATGAACAACGTGCAACACCCGTCCAGATACGGCAACGGAAACACAGCGCAGACGCAGTAGGGACCCGCTGCAAGGATTCTTTTCAGATTAAGACCCTCGTAAACCTTTTTTCACTGTCTCTTGTTGATATACATCCCCCGGTTCCTTACTATAACCGAGGAGGAAGCTGGCATTTTGGCATTGACCGCACCAGAATTTTTGCGCTGCACTGACACTGGGGGCTTAGGCATTATTCTGCCCATTTTCATAAAGACCGAATACCTTAGGGAGTATCCGGCCTCGAGTTAGGACTTATATGCATCAGCTCAATCATGTCTTTGGTCAAATGTTGGGTTGCCCTGCCCTGTGTTTTGCTACCTTACATTCTGTTTTCACGGCTAACGCGGCACCGTGGAGAACCATCGCGATTGTGCCCGGTTCGCCGGGCGAGCACCTCGATGGAGAAAGCCAAAACTGATCATCATGATATAGCGAGAGACTGGTCAACCACTCGATGACTTACAGGAATGTTTAGGATTCCTCCGCATTAACAAAGGACCGGTTTTCGTCAGCACGACGCACCTCGAGTTCGGGAGAGTGCGGTGCCCCTAGGGGCTATATCGTAGCCCCACCTCGAACTCCTATGGCTAAGTGAAAGTGATAAAGCATTATAGTCCGGTTGCCTGGTTTGCTACGCTATCACCTCCTTAACAGGACCAAGATGTTGGATTATGTGAAAAGCGCTTTTGCAAACACCCCGCACTATGTGTGTGGGGGCTGAAACCAAGGACTGCCATCTTTCGTGTTATATACACATATACATAAACGGCCAGACAGGGGAGTAGTTTACTACTTGAACGCACAAGTATAAAAAGCTCTTATATTATATTGAAACATTGTTTTCACAAATCATACATGTCATCTAAAACATAATATCCTTCGAGCACCGCTGCCTCTATTAAACGAGCGCCGGTAGGACTTCTTCAAAGTAGTGCTCGGCGGTACTCGGCTTCCGTCCGAGTCTTGGGATGCAACATCGTGGCCTTCATCTCTGCCCAAGATGTCTTGACACGGGCGAGCCATCCGCGCCCTCAATACACGCCGATCGCTTCATTTCTCGACACGCGGTACCGCACTAAGGAACTGCTGCACTAAACCAAAATAGCTCTTTGGTTGGGTCCGCCTCGCCACAAGTGGGTCAGACATGCTTCATGGCAAAGCCGACAACCGATTCAGTTCGCCCATTCGCCAACCGATCGGTCAGCGACAGAGGACGATCCGGACTATGGAATTGAGACCAATATAGCTCTTCCTTCAGGCCCCTTTTGGCCCCGAAGTGCTCAACGCGTCATGGCGCTTCGCCGCCAAGTCCAGATAAGCATCCTCCAAACTCCACAACTTATCCAATTGAGCATACTTTGATCTGTGTATTTTCTCCGCAGCGAAATGGTTTTCCAGCCGCAATTGCCCTGGCCCGACTCAGCTCCTCCTTGGCAGCTCTCAATGCCGCTTGGGCACTCTTGGATTCGGGCGGCCTTTTTAGGTCCTCTTGTTCCGCTTTGACGTTCTTTTTGAAGAACCTCGCAGCGATCGGTAGTATTCCTTAACTTTTGGCCATATCGCCATTTCCTCTTTGCTTTGGCAAGTGAGCAGCCCGCTCGCTTCTAGCTCTTCGCTGCCTTTAAAGCAGCCGACATCGACCACTGCTTGCTCTTTCGCGCTGGGCGAAGTTCCGCTCGCAGCTCCTCCACGGCGGCGGCACCATCTGCATTAAAGCATACGAATAGTAAGACATATGCCAGCCCTTTACCAGTGTCCGCATAGAAGTCGATACCTTGTGACTCGTCAAACGCTTATTGACCAGCGTGATGTCCGTGATCCACCTCGTCAAGTCGCCAGATTAGTTCAACATATTCATCATCCGGCTGGCCTCCGGACGCCCGCCACCTGTTTAGGAGCGGCGACATGTTATAATCGAGATTTGATCTCGCACGTTGTCAATTTTGACAACATACCGAGTCTCAGGGCTACTATCTATACAGTATGCGCATTTATATGCATAATCTGTCGAAGAGCACGGTGATCCTCTGAATAGCCGCCGCCCGAGCAGATCCTTCAGCTCCTCCGACCGCACACCACTTGGCGCTGGACCTTCCGCCCCGCCGACTTAGGGGAACCTCCGCGACGATACCTCTGGGTCAGTCCGCTTCACACGAGGGTACGGCAGGTGGAGGCGTCTCGCTCTCCATCATCTCCTAAGAAGATCCTCAAGACGAGCTCACGAGAAGGGCTGAGGTCTGAACTACAAGGTACAATTTCGTTATCTTCATGAATAAATATAGGGATGTTCCTTATTTACAAGACCCTTCTTTTTAACTTACGGCTCATTGAGGGCTGACCCCTTGGGGAAATAATGCGGCTGGGTTACTTCCGGCGCGGACTCTTTGTCAAGATCCTTCCCCTCTTTGAGGCCTTGACCTCCGGATCTTCCGGCGGTCCTCTTCTCTCCTCGGAAGGTGGGACTCTTAATCCTCCTTCCTCGATGGCCTCCTTCGAGGAGGCAGTTGCTTCCCCTCCCCCTTCGCCTTCTTCAAAAGGCGCGACCTTCAACACCTTGGTCAAGATGGGATCCGGCGTGGTCTCCGGAGGGAGCCGACACCTTATTAACTTTGCCTTGGCTATCCATTCCTGTTCAAGAAACGGCTCCTTTCAAGGGCACATATATAAAATAAATGAATGAACAGCTTGTCCGGTTACAGGACTACTTACTTGAGCATCTGGGAGATTGCAGCTTAGTCCTGCGTCCTCGGTCAAGTCCGGACAGTTCTCTTGTGATCTGAAGAACAGTTTATACATCTCCATGGGCGTCGTGCCCATGAAGTTTTGAGAGCTCGTGGTCCCTCGGATTGAATTCCCACAGCGGAGGGGGGACGCTTGTAGGGCTGAAGGCGCGGATCACCATAACCTGCGCCATCGCAACCAGGTTAATTCCTCTTTCTGGAGGTCTCGACACGGCCCTGCAGCAAGGGAACGCCCTTGGACGGCCCCAGTCGAGCCCCTTGTTGACCCATGATGCCACCCGCTGTGTGGACCTGAGCGGAAGGCAGGGGCGCCGCCCTTTGGTGCCCCCAGAGCGGTGATATAAAACCACCCCTTGCTACAAATCAAGCTCCTCTTGAAAAGAGCCCTCGGGCCACAGAGCATCAGACATTTGCTTATGACCGCCCCTCCGACTCTACTGGTTGCCCCGATCATCTTTGGCTCCACCTTGAAGGTCTTGAGCCACAATCCAAAGTGGGAGGTAATATGGAGGAAGGCCTAACATACGACAATGAATGACGAGATATGGAGGATGGACTCGGATTCAAGTCATGGAAATCAAGCCCATAATAAAACATGAGCCCCCGCACAAAGGGATCCGTCGGAAGCCCAAACCCAAGGAAGTGGGACAAGAACACCACGCTCGCGCCGGGCTCAGAGTGGGAATGACCTGCCCCGAGCAGCAGCTCAGGCAAGATCTCGCCGTTAGGTACTGGCGTTATGCAGCTTTTAGCACATCTTCTTCTCGTGACGAGGAAGATATCCATCGGCCGTGTTGGTCGGATTCGGACATCGTCGAAAGTCCGGCGCTGAATCTGAAGCTTTGGGTGTTGGAACTTCGAGCGAGGCTAACTCGATGGAGGGTGTGAAAAGAAAAGGGCCTTGGTCTCATTATAAAGAGGTTGAATACCAAGAGCCCACCCCGTGGTCGATTAGGACTCGCCTTTGATAGAGGAGGCAGGCTAACGGGCCCGGTTGGGTTACCCACGTCCGTATTGATGAGAATCCCGGAATAAGGGGGCACGATCTATGCTTTGATAAGACGTGCCAAGGAAACTGCCTCGCTAAACACGCTGAGGTGGAACAGTAAAAACGATTCATATAAAGGCCTGGCCATGGTGTGATGTCACGCCGCGGAATATGTCAGCAGATCTGTGCAAAAATTATTCTCTCTACGGTGTTATGTGGAACTTGTTTTGCAGAGCCGGACACTATCCTTGTGTTCCAAACCTTATATGAAGTATTCGGAGGAGGAACCCGCCTTGCAATGCCGAACACAATATGCGCGACGGACTCGTCGTCATTGAAGCCTGGTTCAGGGGCTACTGAGGGAGTCCCGGACTAGGGGGTGTCCGGACAGCCGGACTATCGTCACGGCCGGACTCCAAGACTATGAAGATACAAGATTGAAGACTTCATCCCGTGTCCGGATGGGACTTTCCTTGGCGTGGAAGGCAAGCTTGGCGATATGGATATGTAGATCTCCTACCATTGTAACAGACTCTTTGTAACCCTAACCCTATCCGGTGTCTATATAAACCGGAGGGTTTTAGTCCGTGAGGACGTAACAACAATCATACCATAGGCTAGCTTCTAGGGTTTAGCCTCCTTGATCTCGTGGTAGATCTACTCTTGTACTACCCATATTATCAATATTAATCAAGCAGGAGTAGGGTATTACCTCCATCGAGAGGGCCCGAACCTGGTAAAAACATTGTGCCCTTGTCTCCTGTTACCATCCGCCTAGACGCACAGCTTCGGGACCCCTACCGAGATCCGCGGTTTTGACACCGACAACCACCTTGGGCGCCACGTCACGCCCGCCTCCCTCAAGCTGTGAGCGATGCGAGATGAAGACGAGCCGGGGCTCGTGGCGCCTCCTGGCCCCAGCCCGAATTGGGGACAGCGGGCAATGTTGGCTCCGAAAGCAGGGGCTGGGCACCTCGACATCCACATATAGCCACTGCTCGCGGAACCCAGACACGAGCGGAGGAAGGCTGAAATCAATCCCTGAAGCCGTTGTTTCTGGTGCGGCAATGAAGCTCACGCACCCCGAGCATTGGGTGGGATCGATGAGGCGCAAAGAGAAGAAGTGGCGTAGCAAGGCAACTGAAGGAGGGCTGCCCATCATCGCCTCGCAGACAAAGGTGAAAACGGCAAGAAGAGTAATGGATTCAGGACCCAAATGCATCATATGGATCTGGTAATGGGAAAACACAGCGTTGAAGAAATTGGAAAAGGGGGGAACCAGTCCCGCCCACAAGGCGTCGGCGAAGTACCGGACCTCGGTGACTATTCTGTCAATAGAGAAGTGAGACGCGGGCCAGACCATTGTCCTCCCGCACTCGTTGAATATAGTGGCGAGGGAAGAACTGACCTTGTCCAAGCCTTCTCGGTTGAGTATGATCGACCGATCGACAACAGAGCCGTCGGCGATGGCGGCGCGGAGCGGAGGCATTGTGCTTTTTCCCTTTCCCTTTTTCGCTTGAGCCATGGCGGCGGAAGGGGAGGATTCGGATTGATCGAAGCGGAGACCGGAGCTCGAGAGGAGGAAGAGCAGGAGACGTTCGAGCGGCGAGAAGAGGGATGACTGTGTGCAACCACGGGTCCGCCTAGCTGGGCGCAAAATAAGGAGGCGTGGGGAACAGGGACGCCCACATCCAATCAACCACCACACGGCACCCAAGGCCGCAGGCTGTTAGGGCCCGCGGCACTTCGCACATGCCCCTTCACTTCTCTGCTCAGCCAAGTCCAGAGCGGCTTGGGCCGGGGCTCTGCCGACGCTCGGGCACGGGTACCAGACTTGCTCGCTGCGGCCTGCGGCGTGGCTCAAGGGGTGGCCAGAACGGCTCATCTTCATCGGCAGACAAGCTCAAGACCCTCGCGAGGGGCCAAGCCTCATGGGCGGACGACAGGAAGCTTCCTCGTGCACGGCCTCGTCAGGCTGGCTCATGAGGAGGCGGAGAGATCAAGGCGGGTACCTCACGAGGTGCCCATGACACAAGCCATGACGACCGAGGGCGCCAAAGGGAGCGCCAGCCAGCAAGAATGTCCTCATTTCCTCTTTGGTGCAAAGGAGGCAAGCGCAGGTGAGAGCATCAAGCAAAGGCAGCCGTTTCGGTGCAACAAGACCAAGACCATCACAACGGCAGGAAGGAGGTCATCGTGGAGCCCAAGCCGGCGTCACCGCCAGAGCCTTTGATAGGCGAGGACCAATTTTAGTCAGGATAAGTGTACTAGATATTCCCCTTCAAAATGGCCAATTGTTGGCGCCCTTCCCGCTCAATATTTGGGAAGAGGCCCATGGCCTTTGCCTATAAATAGGACTAGCCACCCACAGGGTAGAGGGATCCGGAATCCAGAACAGAGCTAGAGGTCAAGCAGTCTAGAGAGAGAGAGAGAGCGACCGAACAACCCCTAGCAGTTCGTTGCACCGGCCAAGAACAGACCCTCGCGAGGCTGTTCTTCCTTGTATTGTTCATCATCAGCCCCTGAGGCAATCCACCACACCACACACTGGAGTAGGGTATTACACCACAATGGTGGCCCAACCAAGATAAACCTTGTGTCCCTTGTGTTGCTCTTTGTGTAGTTTAGATCCTTGCGAGGCGCATTTAGGCGCAGGTAGGTAGGGGTGAGATCTCCGTGTGCACCCCAGAGTTTGAACCTAGAGGGTCTGCCGGAACCCGAAATCCGACAACTACCGCGTCAACATGAACTAAATTTGAATTCGTTTCTCCATTTGAATAAGATCTATAATAATGATTGTTGTGAAGTCAAAGCATTTGAATTCGTTTCTCTGTTTTAATATGATTTACAATCATCATTATTGTCAAGTTAAACCATCGTTTGTGTATTATCTTCACATCACACCACATGATTAGTCACGAGTTACATATGAACTATGTGTACTATATGAACTCGAACTCGATTTTTGAATCCACTTTATGTTGATTTCATATCATAGTACATTTAAAGTCTACCTACATCTTCACAAACTAAACCATGTCTCATATGTATAATGTGTTTATCACATTATGTATGGTGTCCTGCCCCCTATGCCTACAAGTATTTAGATGTGAGTTGCAAAACACCGCACATTACCACAAATTCAAATAAAATGTGAGAATGTTCGATATATAGTATTGTTTAGATTGTTCGATATTTAGTTGTAAGCTGGAAATGCCACACATTATCACAAATTCAAATAAAATGTGAGATTGTTCGATGTATAGTATGGTTTAGATTGTTTGACATTTAGCTGTGAGTTGCAAACGCCATGCATTATCACATTATGGTATAACATGTGCAAAACCACAACACGCGTATCACCGCTATATTCAGGCATGCATATGTTTAAAACACTATGATCTCCTATTCAAATATATGAATCCACTTTCATATCAAATTATGATTATTTTTTAGTCTCTTACACCCACACAATCCTCTAACCTTTGTAGCTACCACTAACTTTCTCTCGTGCATGCACACGCCCTCCTCGCCCTCCCCCTCCCTCAGCATTCTATCCATCGTGCACATTTATTTTTTCTTCTTTAGGTCGTTCTCCCACAGTCTGCACAACTCCTTTTCGACACACACCGATCGATAAACCTCTCCAGCGATGTTTGCCTACAACATACACACGCACCTTCAATCTCCTCCTTTATGTGTCCTTGCCTCGTGTCTCTCATACGGTCCCACTCACGTGTAAACTCTCGCCCCTCTTTTCATCGATGTCACAACCGCACACTCCTCCCCCTATCTAGCTAGTAGCTGGGCCTCTCGCACCACCTCCTAGCAGCATTCTCTCTGTCTATCCGTCTCGTCGGGCTTATTTGCCTCTAACAAATGGGCGTACACCGACCGATCTCCCGCTATACATATAGCTAGCTAGGTCCTTATAACTCGTTTTTCCCCATGCGTCGATCGATCTACCTCATTAGTTATGTCTCTCCCTTCCTCCGACAAACAACAATTGATCTATCGATCTAGTTAGGTTTGCTTACCAAACACATGGTTCCCCTTCATCATCCATGGATGTGTCCCAACAGATCTATCACGCATAGGCACACACAGAAACACATCCCCACAATTATTGATAATGTTGCAGTTCCACCCTCAGTTTGTCTAGTAGGCCTCTCCCACTATCTTCGAGAAGCAACTCCATCACCCATCCAGCACTCTACCCCTCTCCCTCCCTCTCTCTCCTCTCTCTCTGTCCCATCCTATTTCCATCGTTGCTCAGTTATGTATGGATGTCGATCGATCTCCCTCAAGACATAGCTGGGTCTCTCCTTCTCAACACATATATGAGTCGTTCTACCTCTATAGTTAGGCCTCTGCCTACCCTCCCCCACCCCTCTCAAGGCCACACACACACACACACACACACACACACACCGATACATCGAGCGCCTAGTCATGTCTCCCTGCCACACACAAACTTGACCTGTGCCCTCCGACGTTCGGTAGCTAGGTCACCACCCTATATCTTTAACTTGCACACACACACACACACACACACACACACACACACACACACACACACACACACACACACAAAAATTTGATGGCTCTCTTCATCGATCTCGCACCCACCCACTTGATCCTCTCTTCGACTCTATCGATATCTATGACCCCTCCCTCTCTTCTCATGGGTCGCCCGACCCTCTATATATGATATGGATAGGCCTCCATTTCACACACATTGCATGCAAAATTTTGTTTGAGATGTCATCGACACATATTCCCACAAATACATTCACTAAATCAACCCCCCCCAAAAAAAAAAAACACTCATGAACGCACAAGCCATTTGTCTAGGTTTGTATCTCTCACACACACCCACGTAGGTGGGGGCGTGCACGAAGAGAAGAGGTGCACGACGGTGCACATACTCCCGTCTCTTTCCCAACCACACCTGGGTACACGGTGGAGCTCATTTCTGTCATTTAAAAGGCAGCCCACGGTAACTTGACACGTGTAATTGGTTGTCCACTAGATGGAGGAGGATCGTCTACCACGGGTGAACAAACAAATTGCGACTTGACGCGTTATGTTAAAAAAAAGAGGCAAACCATGTGGGGCCTACCTTAGAGACAAGGCTCTATACACTAGAGTACTTTTGATGTGTCCCACAACTCACAAAGCGAGGATAAGTTTGCTTAGTACGCTGTCTCCCCCGCCCACGGGCGCGGTGGCTCGCAGGATGAGGTGAAGCTTGCTTCCTTACGCCCGCTCCCTCGCCCACGCCAGCCTGTGGCTCGCAGGACGAGGAGAAATTTTTACTAGTACTCCTCCGCTTACTCCTCGTCCCTACTACCTTGGTTAGAGAGATTATCATATTGTGCGGAATATATGTCCTTTAGTAGATTTCAATATGAACTACTAGTACATACTCCAAACACTGATGTATATAGACGTATTTTAGAGTGTAGATTCACTCATTTTGCTCCGTATGTAGTCCATATTGAAATGGACGTAATAGTACACACTCTCCCTAGCCCCTCGACCCTCGCTACGTGGTGGACGTGCAGCAATTCATTCGGTCTCATATAGCCAGAACGATATAACTGCAGTACCATTATTGCTCGACTTCCCGAAGAGGCGAAGAGCCAATCGCAAGGTTAATAGTTTGGAGATGCCAAACACAAGGTTTATAGGAGAACGAGTAGTAGGTGCCGCATCATTTATAAATAAAGTTTTTTTTCTTCAGTGGCACATACACAATATAAATAGGTTCATATGGAGAGAAAAGGAAACCGCTCCACTATATACATAGGCAGGACGAGCCTACATGGTTGCTTGCTAGGGTTGCTCTCTTCAGTTTTCACTCTCTCTCGGACAAAACCACTGTGGCCACATCTCTAACATCCTGGCGGACCACGTCTGCCGGGGGAAGGGGTCGATGCTTAGTGTAGATGCGGTCGCCGTCGCCGACGGTGAAAACCCACTATCGGCACGTCCCGATCAGGGGTCCCCGCCATTCTCTCTCACAAAGCCGGCGAGGTTGCCTTCGTCCATTGCTCACTGCCGCGACGTAGGTAGTTGCCTCCTCCTGCCGCCCTCCTCTAGGTTGATCTACGTCCCGACATCCCTCAGGTACAACTCCCTTTACAGCCGGCTTGCACCACTGCTCTGTTGGGGTTCGTAGCAGAAATTTTAAATTTTCTACGCATCACCAAGATCAATCTATGGAGTCATCTAGCAACGAGAGAGAGAGGAGTGCATCTACATACCCTTGTAGATCGGGAGCGGAAGCGTTCAAGAGAACGGGGTTGCTGGAGTTGTACTCGTCATGATCCAAATCACCGATGATCCTAGCGCCGAACGGACGGCACCTCCGCGTTCAACACACGTACGGGGCAGAGACGTCTCCTCCTTCTTGATCCAGCAAGGGGAAGGAGAAGTTGATGGAGATCCAGCAGCACGATAGCGTGGTGGTGGAAGCAGCGATTCCAGCGAGGCTTCGCCAAGCGCTACTAGAGGAGGAAGAGGTGTCACGGGGAGGGACGAGGCGCCAGGCTTAGGTGCGGCGCCTCCTCTCCTCCACTATATATAGGGGCTAGGGGGTGCATGCCCCTTGGAGATCCCATCTAGAGGCGGCGGCCCCTCTGGGGCAACCCCCTTAGGTTTCCAACCGGGGTGCATGCCCCTCGAGCAACGCCCCTAGGGTTTCAACCCTAGGCGCCTTGGGCCCTTGGGTGGGCGCACCAGCCCACCAGGGCTGGTTCCCACGCCACTTCATCCCATGGGGCACTCCGGGATAGCTGGCCCCACCGGTGGACCCCGGGACCCTTCGATGGTCCCAGTACAATACAGTGACCCCAAACTCTCCCGGTGGCCGAAACTGGACTTCCTATATATAAATATTTACCTCCGGAGCATTCCGGAACTCCTCGTGACGTCCGGGATCACATCCGGGACTCCGAACAACTGTCGGTTAACTGCATGCTAATATCTCTACAACTCTAGCGTCACCGAACCTTAAGTGTGTTGACCCTACAGGTTTGGGAGACACGTAGACATGACAAAGACAACTCTCCGGTCAATAACCAACAGCGGGATTTCGATACCCCTGTTGGCTCCCACATGTTCCACGATAATCTTATCGGATGAACCACGATGTCGAGGATTCAATCAATCCCGTATACAATTCCCTTTGTCTATCGGTACGATACTTGCGCGAGATTCGATCGTCGGTATACCGATACCTTGTTCAATCTCGTTACGGCAAGTCTCTTTACTCGTTCCCGTAACACATCATCCCGTGAACAAATCCTTGATCACATTGAGCTCATTATGATGATGTCCTACCGAGTGGGCCTAGAGATACCTCTCCGTCATATGGAGTGACAAATCCCAGTCTCGATTCGTGCCAACCCAACAGATACTTTCGGGGATACCCGTAGTTTACCTTTATAGCCACCCAGTTACGTTGTGACGTTTGGCACACCCAAAGTACCCTTACGGTATCCGGGAGTTGCACAATCTCATGGTCTAAGGAAAGGATACTTCACATTGGAAAAGCTTTAGCAGACGAACTACACGATCTTGTGCTATGCTTAGGATTGGGTCTTGTCCATCACATCATTATCCTAATGATGTTATCCCATTATCAATGACATCCTATGTCCATGGTTAGGAAACCGTAACCATCTATTGATCAACGAGCTAGTCAACTAGAGGCTCACTAGGGACATGTTGTGGTCTATGTATTCACACATGTATTACGATTTCCGGATAACACAATTATAGCATGAAAAATAGACAATTATCATGAACAAGGAAATATAATAATAACCCTTTTATTATTGCCTCTAGGGCATATTTCCAACATGCTCCAGCTGCCCACATCACTCCATGTGGATATTTCTCTACTTCTTTGCCCCGCACATACCTCTACTGGCTTCTACGTACTGTATTTGTCATGAGTTTATGTCTCATCAACTAGTCCCGTAATCTTATTCTAGTCACTCTTCTTCAATTTCTTTGCCACGGGATGATCATCTCGATTTTGGTGAAACTGCACAAAATGATCCGATGGTCAAAGGGTTGCAAACTTCATTTCTTAGGAAGCGCCGACGTTGCCAGCAAATTAAAGCCTGGTTAGGGTTTACGGTTCAAGGGCTAGGGACTGCATGGATCATTTTATTCTTTAGCTGTCTTTGTTTCACTGGCCAGGGACTGCATGAGTAGTAGTAGTACTTTGTCGCCTTCGCCCGCTCCTCGCCCACGTCTTGTGGTGGCTCGCAGAGACGAGGAGAAAATTTTACTAGTACACCCTCCATTTACTCCTTGTCCCTACTACCTTGGTTAGAGAGATTATCATCTTGTTTGGAATATATATGTCCTTTAGTAGATTTCAATATGAATTACTAGTACATACTCCAAACAACGATGTATATATCGTATTTTAGAGTGTAGATTCACTCATTTTGCTCGTATGTAGCATAAAGTTGAGACACTTATTTTGGAGCGGAGGGAGTACATATTTGCTATGATCATCAATCATTGAGATGCAATAGCATGCATGTTAGTCTCCTTTGTATTTGTTGAAATGTTGCAACGAGCAACCTTGGGCCTTAAGATACATGTAACAGAAGCTGGAAGCTTCATAGCATTATACTACCTCGCCGATAAATTACAGTACGTACTATACAAGTAGTACCATGTAAAGAGTTAGGTGTCGCACGGTGTCCAGAAAATATGGTGATAGTGTGAGGTGGGCCATGTAATCACTGAGCCTGCGTGTTTTCACTGCTCTTGCACTCCTCCACTGTAAAAATGGAGAAAATTGTAATCTAGTAGTACCTCCTTTACACGGCGTGGGACATCCAGCAGTCCTACCACCTCAATAATAATGACCAATGAGCCGTCAAATCACATAGACCCAGCAGAAGTTGGGCCAGGCGAAGCAACCATCACTCTTGAATCTGCTTCTCCCTTCAACGCAGGCGCCAGTGAGAGGTCGTGTCCGCTCTGCCCGGGCATGAATGCGGCACCGATTCTTTGGAGCGGCGCTGACCGTTTCAGGCGGAAGCGCGTGCGGGCGATGGAGGGGCTTTGGGTGGGCCAGGCTGGTCAGGAGCGGGCGTGGCAGCTGTCCGCCTGTCCCTACCGGACGCCCGGAAATGAGAGGATGCATCGACTCTCGCGGCTAAAATCGTACACTACGCACCATCTCTCTGTAGGAGTAGGTCGATCTGTCGCTCTCTCTAACACACACATGCTGTTAAACACACACACACGCACACGCACACATAGGTTCATAGAATAGGAAAATTGTGCGAGTGCGAAGCCACATGAAGTGAGATACAAATGGAGTACGTACAAGAAGAGAAAAGGCATCTCTTAGTTGTTTGGATTAATTGTTGCGTTTAGAGACAGAAATCAGGGCTTTGATTGGAGGAATGACCGGTCAAGTTTCTCCTTCTCCTCCAATCTGCTTGCACCTTGGTCCCGCTGCACCTTCTAACGTGACTTATTACACCTAGATGGAGGGAGTTGTACGAGATATGGTGGCACACTGACTTAGGTTGAATACAAGTGCCCAAAATTGTGTGCATGTTATAATAAGGATTGACTTAAAATAGTACATGAGCGAACAGAGGGATCAATTGGACAGTGTTCCTGAGCAGTAGCGAGATGTGTGAGGTAAGATACACCGCTGGTGCTTTTAATTTTTCTTGTTAATTTTTTTGTTTCACCCTCTGACTGGTGGGACCCAACGTACTACATGGAGAGAGGTAAGGTGACTAAGGCTGCATTATTTCTGCACCACTTTGGATAGTCTTACCACCAAAGCCACATGACACGATTATGATTTAAATCCCAATGACTCCCACACACACAAAAAACACGGCATGCTTGTCACAAGAATGCAGGAATGTATAAAAGGTTATTTTCCTCTCGTTGAACATAACG
Source organism: Aegilops longissima (assembly GCA_021605205.1). NCBI lineage: Eukaryota > Viridiplantae > Streptophyta > Magnoliopsida > Poales > Poaceae > Aegilops > Aegilops longissima. The sequence continues at coordinate 92,895 of JAHIAM010000037.1, read as the reverse complement.
GGAGGGTTGTGTAGCTGGTTATTTGCTCATCAAACTTGAGGTCTCAGGTTCGATAACTACACTTGAGCATAATTCGTGCCAGGAGGATTCTTTGGCTGGTCAAAATGGATGGATACGGAGCTATACGATCTCGTAGTGACCGTATAATCACCTCATCACATATAAGCTGCAGCCTCGGCTCTTGTTTTCTAGGGTTTGCACTCTTCACACTCTCTCCAGTATATATATACACGCTGGAGCCTCAGCGCTTGTAGTTGCTCTCTTCACACTCTCTCACCCTCTCCAGATTTAAACAAGACTTCGTTGGCCTATCTCTCTCTCCCCCCTCACTGCTGGTCTGCTTGTAGTTGCTCTCTTCACACTCTCTCACCCTCTCCAGATCTAAACAAGACTTCGCTGGCCTCTCTCTCTCCCTTCACTGCTGGTCAAAGAGCCGTCCGCCGGGAAGGGAAGGAGGCTTAATGCTGTCGCCGTCGGTGAGGGAGGGAATCCACTACCGGCGCAGCTGTTCATTTTCACCCAGGGCGGCGCCGGAGGGCCTCCGACCCCTTCTTCTTCGCCGTCAGACATAGTGTGGGTCGAGCGGCCTCCGATCGCCCAATCGAACCACACCCCAAGAACCTTAAGGTATAATTTACTTATTCCACATGAATTGCTCTAGCTGCATGTGGGCTTTTTCCGCTTCTTCACTCGAATCTAGGTGTTGGATCAAATAGGAAAGTAGTGGGGAAAGTTGTATACCATGAATCTAGGACGTGATTCAAAGAGGAAAGGAATGGGGGAAAGTAGTGGGAAAAGTTGTATAGCATGAATCTAGGACGTGGTTAAAAAAGGAAAGGAAGGGGGAAAGTAGTGGGGAAAGTTGTATCGCATGAATCTAAGACGTGGTTCAAAGAGGAAAGGAATGGGGGAAAGTAGTGGGGAAAGTTGTATAGCATAAATCTAGGACGTGGTTCACAGAGGAAAGGAAGTGGGGAAAGTACTAGTACAAACTGGCTATCCAACACCTACGTTGGTCGAAAAGGGAAAACAATGACAAACGCAGTACACACATCTGTAATGAATTGATCTTTTGTTTTAGGGGACAAGGCTATAGAGTTTGAGCAGGACTAGATTTGCTGCACTCACATAGGGAAAGGTGTCTAAAGATAACAAAACTGGGACCAACACAAATATGCTCCTTGGTTGTTTGTTCTTTGTTGCAACAGACTGTGCATCACCCCAGTACATCGGTAGATGCACATGGTGCTGGTGCGTCCACTGTCCCGTGCAACTCTTTAGCTGTTGTTAATCTAAGGCCCTGTTTGGTTAAAAACTCCCTAGTCCCTACCTGCTTGGTTCCAGGGACTAAACATGGACTAGAGGTTATTAAATGACATGCTAAAAGACCATGTTACCCCTAGTAGTGAACTAATAGAGACAAGGTGCGATGCGTGGCAGGGGCAACTGTTGGAAAAAGTCCCAAAAAGACTCCCTCGAGGTCTTTTTTCTTTAGTCCCAAATGCCCACTTTTAGTCCCTAAAAGTCCCTCCTGTTTGGTTTAGATGGGACTGACACGGAGTTTTTTTAGTCCCTCCACCAAAATGTCCCTGTAAACAAACACCCTCTAATAATGCCGCTGGAAAATTGATGCAATGCCACAGTTAAAAGAAAATTACATGTTTAACAAATTTTATTGTTAATATAATCTCTCTGTTAATATTAATCAATGCCACCGTTTGAGAAATGCTACTGTCTTGCTTTCTTTCCCATTTAGATAAGGTAGATGCTTCTTTTTGTTGGCTTCTGTGTCATCCACCGTTATTGACCACTAGTTGTTTCCTTTGCACCTCTGTGTAAACAGGGTTATCTACTTCACCTTGTTGCCATTGTGAACTTTTGTTGCACTGCACAAAACACTTGTTTTAAGAGTATTTTGTGCAGTTCAACCAAAATGTCACACCGACAACGTTGCTTGATTGCTTGATCTTAGTGGAACTGCACAAGAGGAGATCTTACTTTCTATCCGTGTTGGCAAATTTGGTTCAGAACTTCTTCTTGTGAGTTGTTTGAATTCCGCATCATGAGAGGTCAGGACTAGCCTTCTTTCACATGAATCTGCAGTGTGCTTTCATATGTTGTTCTACTTATGCGGTAATGTTGCTTGATTTTAGTGAACTGCACAAATGGAGACAAGACTTCCAATCTGTATGTGCACCGTAATATCCCATTGAGGTAAGATAAGGGTATTTCACAACTGTTGGCCTGTATTTTTCCACTTTCATCAGAAAATTAATGTCATTGTCTAGTCCTATACGTGTGCAACCTAATTGACATGCCAAATCTTACATTGAAGGCCAAGCTTGCATTATTGAACCAAGTGATGAAGGGAAAAACAAGCGGAAGAAAAACAAAATCAACTCATGGTGCTGTAATGAAGCCTTTGGAACTGTGATGACACAAGTAATGATATAGTTTTGCATCTTAATTTATTGCTATGGCTGGAGCGAGCAATTGTTTTGCCACTGATTTGATGCCACTCTTAATGTAATACGTAATTATCTCTACTTGTGCAAACAGGGATCTTCTTTGAAGATACCATATATTTTAGTGGAACTGCACAAGAAGATGTTGGAAACATTAATCTAATCGAGGAGTATATAGTAAGCATGGCCACCACAGAGATAGCAACAGATGGTTCGGAGAAGTGCTTCATCTGTATGCTCTACACAATAAGCCTCGACAAAGGTTGGTACTCGCCCTGATTTCATCCATATGATTGAGCTTTGTCATCTCTATTGGTGTTGTGCTACTGTTTAGATACTGTCATCAAAAGTGGTATTGTCCTTGAGAAGTGCTTCATCTGTGCTGTTTTAAATATTTCCTTTCCTTTTTTCGAGCAAACAGGGATGCTAGCATTTAGTTATCCTCTTGTCTTTGCACAATAGGATCATCCTCCTCTGAAGAAGAATATGGAGTACGTGAAGTGACTAGTTCCGATTATGCCAGGATGAAGAAGCCCTGTCTATCTTCTCATTAGAAGGAGCAGTTGAAGGATGGTTACATTACCCCCCACAAGAGAAAACTAACTTCAGCTCAGAAGGACTGACAAATCTCCATTTCTTGATGTGATGCGCGAGTACAATGTTGTTCTAGGATTCTTTCCGATGAGTTCCATTTTTGTAAAAGTGTGCTCTACATGGACCATGTAGGTGCTTGTTTAAACTATCAATTCATATTACAGTTTGCTTTATACTAATCACTTTTTTGTATTTGTGCAAACAGGGGTGCCCAGCTTGATTTTAATGTGAACTGCACAAAATGTTCATGAATACATCGAATCATTCATTTCCACCACAAGAAAGGAGGTGCCGATAAGTTCAAGGCGTTGCAACGTATAAGGGCGAAATCATACAAGCTACGCGCGAATTTGGTTGATTTTGGTGGAACTGCACAAAAAGAACAGCTGGTTTATTTAGCATGAGGTGCCATGTCAATGTCTGAACTGATGGCAAACCCTGCCCATTCCACAATTGTAGGCATTTGATATTTTGCAATGGGAAAACCTTGTAAAATTTTGCTCATTGATTTTAGCAAGAAGACATGCGTTTGATATTTTCGAATGGGACGCCCTTTGCTGTCAGCAGCGTCGATCAATTTTTTCTTTATTCTTTAGTTGTGAAGTAAATATTGGCTCTGACATGTGAATCGCTGAGATGCATAATCATCGATTGTTTTGAATGTTCTCTATGACTTGTGAATCACTGTGATTGCAATGTACAGGAACGCTAAAAAGCTGCTCAAACTCTTTGTACTCCTTCTGTTCCTTTTTACTTCACACATTGTCCGGTAGCATACAACTGAAGTGCTCAAGTTCTCTAGCAAATGACTATCTCATGAGCTTGCTCAACCACGGAGCGCTCTTCAATCAGCCTGTAATCATAGAATTGCTCCATGATGTACAGCTCAGTGCCAGCAACCGGAGGGTAGCAACGGTGGCCTTACTTGGACCCGAGCGGCGGTGACCTACCGTGTTCTACTCTTCTTCATTTTCTGTGTGGCGTGGCCTCGTTGGCAGCGGGGCGGGGCCTCGGTGGAGCCGGTGATGTCCTCTGTCTCGTTGCCGGCGGGTGGTGCCTCGACGGAGCGGGGGAAAATCCTCCCCCTTGTTGCCGGCAGGGTGGGGCCTCGGCGGAGCCGATGATGTCCTATGCCTCGTTGTTGGCGCCACGGGGCCTCAGCAGAGCATGGCCTCGTCGGAGCCAGTATTGTCCTCTGCCTCGTCCTCGGTCTCGCCAAACAGAGCCTCTGCCGGTTCATCGCCCTCTTTGTAGGCGGCCGCAGCCTCCGCCACCCGCATGCGGTACCGCTAGCGCTCGAGGTGGCCCTCACGGGCGGAGCGGTACGAGTCGAGCAGCGCCTCCTGCTCCGCCAGCTCTGCGGTGATCTGCTCCTCCGCCTGCAGGTGCTCCTGGAGGAGATGGTGGTTGTAGGTGGCATCGGCCTGCGCCTCCCGGAACTGCTCCTCATGCTTCTGCCTCACCGTGTCCATATATTGGGCACGGGCCTCAATGATGATCATGGTGCAATGCACCAGTGAGGATGGCGCGGAGGAGGGGGTTGGCGCCAGAACGTCGACTACCATGTTCTCCATTGGGACGTCGTCATCCTCCGGCTGCCTGCCGGCCAGCCAGTCGGTAGCAATGGCTACCATCTCCTTGTGGTCCATCGTCCGCCCGTCCCGAAGAGCGCTGGAGCGCGAGGAAGCCATGGTGGGCAGTAGTGGTGTGGATAGGAGAATAGGAACGGATGCGGATGACTGCGGCTATGGCCGACGCAGCAGTTTATATAGCAATGGTGGGCGGCGGAGGGATGGACGTGTGGCGCCGGAGTAGCCGCCTCGGCAACCGCGTATCATTAATGTGGGCGGCAGAAGGACGGACGGACGGCACGTGTGTCGTTTGAAGGCGGAGAAATCGCATGCACCGGGAAGCGGGGTGGGCGGCGCTGACCGGTTCGGGCGGAAAGTGCACGCGGGCAAGGGAAGTGGTCTGCGTGGGCCAGGGCAGTCAGACTTGTGCTTGGCAGCGCGTCGGTCCAGCAGCCGGACATGCTGGCTCGCCAGCTACCTCGCTGAGCTGAGCGACGACAATCAGACGATGGACGTAGCTTCTGACCAGGAGCCGGCGCCACTGTCCAAGCCGGTTCATGCCGTGTTCACCATAGAGCAGGTGCGGCCGCACTTCGACGACCTAATGGCGGAAGAGCTACCAGCGTAGGAGAACCTGTGCTGCAACCTCCGTCTCCTCAACGAGCACCGGTGAACAAGCGAACGACAATGCCGTCACGGACATGTGGCCCTATGATCCTGGCTTCCCGAATGAGCAGCGGACGCTGTATCAGACCATCCGTAGGGCCCGCGAGGCCCTCTCCGTTGTCCTTTGAGTTGTTGCGCTCGCCGTGGCGCCGCCCTCTCGCATTGTCAACATGGTCAACGGATATGAGGATGAGGAGATCACTTTACTTGGAGAGGATGATAGCAAGTGCCTCCTTATTAGTATATAAAACTATAACTTTTTTGCTTCCTCCTGATTTCCTGACATAACAGTCCCACACCATTGTGAACCTATGTAGTCAATAAATGAGAGAATTGCACAAGAAGCGGCCGACAGCTGGGACCAAGCAGCTTGAGCAGTATTTGTGTTTTTGAGGTGTGAGCACTTTAGAGTTTTTCTTGAGCGATGTTTAGCCCAGATATTAATTTTTCTCCTCTGAACAACAACGAAAACATCGCTGCAGCTATTAACTGGGCGGGCTGTGGCCCGTCTAGCCCAGCCGATATCCAGCCCAGATATTAATTTTTTCAAGCTGAAAATGGCTAGCCCAGCTATACTTTTTTTAGGAATACCGGGCAAGGTCAAGTTGTTATTCTCCTTGCACTGGGCTGCAAATCTTTCCTAGGAGGGATGCATTAGGCTTAACAAGAAAATGGGCTTTAAGAAATAATAAATGGGATGCAATTACAAAAACTGGGTAGTAACTATAAAAATGCACCAAACACGTAATTACTTTATAAAATTTTATTTTTGGATATTGAAAATTTTAATTTCATTAATTTTTGCATACGCAATGTTTCGTTGGATTTTTACGTAATATAAATTTATATTGAAATTGTATTTAATCTGACTAGAAATTTCAGGATAAAAATATTTCGGATCCCATCAAAATGTGGGAAATTTTATTGAATTCTGTTTTGAACGGTTGGTTGAAATGGGTTGTACTTTTAACAAACTGTAAATGGGCTGTAGTAAATTCCAGTAGAATTCAAAAATGGGATGTACATTCTTACAAATCACAAATGGGCTATAAGTTCTCTCCCACACACTTGTGGGCCTACTAAGTTGACGCATCCCCTAAAAAAAGAAGTTGACGCGTATGCAAGGCTTTGTCAACTTATTATATTCAACACACGGTTCTAGCAGCAGTGGCCGTTGGATGTCCATCCAACGGATGCCGTGCTTCGTCTTCAATCTCGGATATTCTAGCTTCACCCGCCCAAAAAATGATTCCTCCCCATGACATCTGGGGCGCACCGTTTCGGAAGCTGACCTGTGGCTCTACTAAGTTGACGTGTACCAAGGGCTTTGTCAACTTAGTCAATATGAATGATTCTAGCTGCAGTGACCGTACAATGTCCACCCAATGGCCGTAGTGCTTCTTCAACCTCTGGTCTTCTTGCTCCAGCCGCCCAGAGGAGCACCGGTCGTGCCGCGTGCTCCTGCCTCCCGTGGCCGGCTGTGATGCCGCGGAGGCCTCACCGCCCCCTACTACTCCCACCGCTGGCCATGCCAACCATCTACTCACCCACACCCCCTGTTATTCCGTGGCGACAGCAGCCTCACACCGCAGCCGAACCAGTGAACCCTCGAACTCCTCTCTGCATGGGCTTCCATTGCCACGTCTTCCCCGGCTCCGCGTCGTCCCCTTCCTAGGCTTCGCTGTCGTCCATCGCCCAGGTGCTCTCGGCGCGGCATGGTCAACGTGGTCAAGGAATGGCTTCCATTGGACGTGGACTGTACGTGGAGAGGCTGACAGCTGGGTCCATGACAGCAGCAAGGAAGTGCCTCCTTATTACGCGGAAAATAATGTTTCCTCCACCTGACAGCAGGGACCCACCGGACGGGCCACCGTATTTCGCGAAAAGAACATTTACCCCTTGTTAGTGTCAAAACCGGCGGATCTCGGGTAGGGGGTCCTGAACTGTGCGTCTAAGGCGGATGGTAACAGGAGGCGGGGGACACGATGTTTACCCAGGTTCGGGCCCTCTCGATGGAGGTAATACCCTACTTCCTGCTTGATTGATCTTGATGATATGAGTATTAGAAGAGTTGATCTACCACGAGATCGTAGAGGCTAAACCCTAGAAGCTAGCCTATGGTATGATTGTTGTTGTCCTACGGACTAAACCCTCCGGTTTATATAGACACCGGAGGGGGCTAGGGTTACACATAGTCGGTTACAAGGGAGGAGATCTACATATCCGTATTGCCAAGCTTGCCTTGCACGCCAAGGAGAGTCCCATCCGGACACGGGACGAAGTCTTGAGTCTTGTATCTTCATAGTCCAACAGTCCGGCCAACGGATATAGTCCGGCTATCCGAGGACCCCCTAATCCAGAACTCCCTCAGTAGCCCCTGAACCAGGCTTCAATGACGATGAGTCCGGCGCGCAGATTGTCTTCGGCATTGCAAGGCGGGTTCCTCCTCCGAATACTTCATAGAAGATTTCGAACACAAGGATAGTGTCCGGCTCTGCCAAGAAAATTCCACATTCCACCGTAGAGTGAATAATATTTCCACAAATCTAATCTGCTGACACATTTTGTAGCATGACATCACACCACGGCCCGGTCATTATTCGAACCGCTTTTCACAACTAGCCACTGCACATAACGCGAGGTAGTTTCCTTGGCACGTCTTGTCGAAGCAGAGATCGTGTCCCCTTATCACGGGATTCTCATCAATACGGGTGTGGGTAACCCAACCACGCCATCAATTACGGCACTTGGGGAATAAGCGGTTTTACCAGGCAAATGGGGAGGCGCATAGTTTCTTCCGCCCTTATAAAGGGACAAGGATTCCTCTTTTTACCCACGCCTTCTTCCTCCTTGCTCATCCATTCTTGCGCACTCGAGCTCCAGCGCCCAAGCTCGTGTTTCTCTCCTCAAACCACTCCAAGCATGTCCGGAGCGGGAGGCAAGTGGATGGTCTCCTCCATTACGGAGGAGAACATCACAAAGCTGCGGGGAGCCGGATACCTGGCCGCGAATATCGTGCACCAGCTACCAGATGCGGGGCAGATCATCCCTACTCCAGAACCCCATGAGAGGTTGGTTTTCCTTACCCACTTCGTCCGCGGACTAGGATTTCCCCTCCACCCGTTCGTCCGCGGGCTCATGTTCTATTACGGGCTGGATTTTCATGATCTGGCCCCCAACTTCATCCTCAACATCTCGGCGTTTATCGTCGTGTGAGGCCTTCCTCCGCATCAAGCCCCACTTCGGCCTGTGGTTGAAGACCTTCAATGTTAAACCGAAGGTGGTGGTCGGCCAGCAAGCGGAGTGCGGAGGTGCCATGGGGGGCAAAATGCCCAACGTAACCTGGCTCGAAGGCTCCTATGTGGAGATCATGAAGGGGTGGCAATCGGGGTGGTTCTATATTACCGAGCCGCGTGACACCAACTAGGTGGAGGCCCCTGAATTTCGATCCGGAATCCCCATGCGGCTCACCTCCTGGAAAGAGAAGGGCCTGTCCTGGGGTTGCTCGGTAGAGCTGACCGCACTCCAGACATGCATCAAAAACATGATGAGCAAGAAAATCAAGCTCGTCAACGTGGTCCAAGTCATGCTCTTCCGCCGGATCCTCCCGTGTCAAAGACGGGCATTCAATTTGTGGGAGTTCGACCCGGCCGAGCACCAGACGCTGCGAGAGCTCTTCGACACGATGCACAAGGACGTCTAGAAGGTGCTATTCAAGGGCGCCGAGGCACCTCCTCACCTCACCGAGGACCGCGGGCTCAGCGCAAAGCGCCCTGCCAATCCGGTAAGTCTTTTATATTTCATAAGATGTTCTTTTCCCCAGTATAACCACGCGCGGGATCTAAGCCTCCACGCCATTTAACAGGACTGGGTAGCGACGGCGGAGCAAGTCGATTGTCCGGCTCCCCTGCCCGAAGATCCGGCAGATGCTCTCCTAACGGAGATGCTGGTTCCGGCACCTTATGAGGTGCCGGAGAAGAAGGCCAAGAAGAAGGCCACGGGACCAGGAAGGGTCTCCAGCGTAAGGTTATATCGGACTCATCGTTCGAAAGCACCGAGGCGCATTCCTCCCATGAAAACGAGGAGGAAGAAGAGGAAAGTTCTCCCCCCCCCCCCAGCTGGGGGAGACAAGAAAAGGAAGGCCGCCCCATCTGGGGAGGCCGAAGGGTCCAAGAAGGGAAGGACTCTCCTTCCGGACTGCTCCACCGCGGCCGCTTTTAGCGACGATGAGTGGCTGCCCAGGGACAAGCCCCTGGCGAAGTCGTAAGTACCTGGATACCGTAATAATTCCTGATATGTTTTATTGCCCTGCTTCTCATCACGCCAAACATGATTATGCAGTCCGTCCCGAGCCCATATCGACGTATCTTCATCGGATGGTTCTTTGCACCCGTCGGATATGAACAACGATTCACTTCCGACCGCCTCCTCCCCTCGCCCTACGGACAACGTCGAGGTGTTGTCTCAAAGGGCACCGAACCAAGGGGAGGTAGTCCTGGAGGCGCCTCAAGGCGACATTCCGGACACTGGGCGCAAGGGGAGCAAGACTCCCATGGGCTCCGACGACGGGGGCAGCAAATTCGGCCCCCAGCCGAATACCGCGCTGGAACCTCCAGTGGTTCCGGACTCTGTCAGGCGACCCCTCGCTAAGAGGGGCAAGCCGCCTGTGCCGATGGCCTCTGTCCATCCAGAGGCGTCGGACAACTTGCTGGAAGCGCTCCGCGGCGCTTCCATCGACGAAGAGCACCGCACTATCATGAGTGCAGTGATCGAGAAGGTTCAGTCCGCCAAAAGCGGACTGACTGAAGCATGTTAAGCCTGTACCAGCCTCCTAATAGGCTTTGAGGTAAGTGATCAAATTATGAGAAAATGGTCCAGCATAGACAGTAGCCCTTGATGCTCTGTTTGGTGTTCGCAAAGAAAGGCCGAACAGAGGATCAATTATTAATCATAGGAGTCTAATCAGAATATGTCTATGTGCATATGCAGGCTTCACTGCTGGCCGCTGCCACACGTACTGCGGAAGTCACTGCACTGAAGCAGGACCTTGAGCGGTCCAAGGAAGAACTCGGCCTTACCAAGAGGTAGCTCGAAGAGAACAAAGGTAAGCGATGCCCCGTCTGTATATTAAAAAGAAATTTGGTTGTAAAATAATAGGATCGTCATGAAATTTGCTAGGGGCCATGACCGAAGTGGCGACCCTGCAGAAAGGCGCTATCAAGGCGAAGACAAAGCGCCAAGGAGCGCATCGGCGAAAAAGCAAGAAGCCGGGTGGTCGAGGTGCAGCAAGAGCTCAGGACTCTCGCCGAAAACACGAGTCCTTGGAGCTTGACTCTAAGACGCGAAAGTCCGAGCTTGCGAAGGCCCTCAAAGCGCAACATGCCAAGGCGAAGCCCAAAAGGCCTGCGAAATTGAGGCGGTGAAAAAGATAGCGGCGGGTAAGGCATTCATTATGCAAAGCAAGCATGTGAAGGAAACTTTCTTTTACTTACCCGAGTTAGACTCTCAAGGAGCATTCGCAGATCTACCCATGAGTGTGTAGGATGCCGCGAGTTCTACCGGGCTGAGGAGGGGAGCTCGGCGAAGGTTGTTCTGGTCTCGATATCTTTGGGACCGAACACCCAATGCCCTTGAGCGACCAGGCTGAAACAGCTGGTCGAGCTCCACAAGGCGGCCGAACAGGCCATGAAGGGTCTTATAGTCCGGATGTGGCCTAGTGAGCCCCTTCCTAGTAGCTACTTTGGTCTGGTGAGGCGGCTTGTGAATGCTTGCCCACGGCTCGACGTCATAAAGCGGTCCGTCTGCATCGAGGGTGCGCGCAGGGCTTTTGCCTGGGCGAAGGTGTAGTGGGCGAAGCTGGACGCCGTAAAGCTGGTGAAGGAGGGGCCGCCGGAAGGCAAGGATGTCATGACCGGTTTTCCAATAAAATGCTTATTGAGAAACCGACCTTTTGAGTCGATATGAGGAAAATCCTCTGGTGGTAGACAAAATCTTGATCTGATAAGCGGTAGCATTAAATATATTACGAGGGTCGAGCTGGGGTGCTCAACAATTTATTACAAATGCGCCAATAATTCTACATAATGGCAGATATGACACAATGGTGTGGGTGGCATACTCTTGACTCGAGATAAAAGTGGTGGTGGAAAATCACGATTGGAGTGGATAATATGTCTCCTAAGCGGCAGCTCATCGGCGTCGAGGTGAGCTCGATGAATTTATTCGAGTAAGCGGAAGCGGATATAACGATGACCAAATCCAGGCCGCAAGAGACGGACTCCTCTAGGCGTCGGACTCGCTATTGAATTCTTCATACATGAGATCGCCTTCCGTCAACATCTGGCCAAATCAACAAGCGGTGAGTACTGAAAGTACTCACAAGACAGTTCGGACATAAGATATAACAAATGCATTCATGAATCGTCATGAGCAATTTGTAATGCACATTCAAATGATGAACTTGCGACAATATTAAACAATAAGGAAGTCAAGCGGTAGTCCTCCGAAATCCACAAAATAACGAAAACCGATCGAATTATGCGGCGGCGCCTCGAAGGGTGAACAAATAAATAATCATGCCGCAGTCGGGCGTCTAAGCGACACCACATAACGGGCTTATATTGAAAAGTACATGACATGCGTGCCACAGTCGGACGTCGGAGCGACATCACAGAAAGGGCTTATATCAAAAGTAGATAACAAGCGTGCCACAGTCGGACGTCTGAGTGACATCGCAGAAAGGGCTTTGTCGGTGTCAAAACCGGCGGATCTCGGGTAGGGGGTCCCGAACTATGCGTCTAGGCGGATGGTAACAGGAGACAAGGGACACAATGTTTACCCAGGTTCGGGCCCTCCTGATGGAGGTAAAACCCTACGTCCTGCTTGATTGATATTGATATTGTGGATGTTTACAAGAGTGGATCTACCACGAGATCAAGGAGGCTAAACCCTAGAAGCTAGCCTATGGTATGATTGTAAGGGTTGTTGTAATTGTTGTCCTACGGACTAAAGCCATCCGGTTTATATAGACACCGGAGAGGGCTAGGGTTACATAGAGTCGGTTACAATGGTAGGAGATCTACATATCCGTGTCGCCAAGCTTGCCTTCCACGCCAAGGAAAGTCCCATCCGGACACGGGGAAGTCTTCAATCTTGTATCTTCATAGTCTTGGAGTCCGTCGATGATGATAGTCCGGCAAATGATAGTTCGGTGATGATGGTAGTCGGCTGGCGGACACCCCTAATCCAGACTCCTCGGTAGCCCTGAACCAGGCTTCAATGACGATAATTCCGGCGTGTATATGGCTTGGCATTGCAAGGCGGGTTCCTCCTCAAATGATAAAAGATTGGGAACACCAGGATAGTGTCCGCTCTGCAAAATAAATTCCACATTCCACCGTAGAGAATAATAATATATACACGGCTCAATCTGCGACGTTTTCCGTGGCATGACGTCACACCACTACCAAGCCATTACTCGAATTGTTTTTTACTTTACCACCTCAGCGCGTTTAGCGAAGCGGTTTCCTTGGCACGTCTTGTGGAAGCAGAGATCGTGTTTCCCCTTAATCCGGGACTCTCATCAATATGGGCGTGGGTAACCCAACCGCGCCCGTTCGCCACGCCCCCTCTATCGAAGGCGAGTCCCAAACGGTCACGGAGACGGCTCTTGGTATTCTCCTCTTTATAACGGGACCAAGGCTCGTTTCTTTTCTTCAATCTTCCATCGAATCTTCTCCACGCTCCAAGCTCCAACGCCTAGAGCCCCAGATTCGGCGCTTTGGACCTTCGGCGATGTCGGTTCCGACCTCGGGGCGGTGGATGCCCTCCTCCGTCACGGAGGAGGACGTGCTAAAGCTGCGGGAAGCCAAGTACCTGTCTTACGAGATTTCGCACAGGTTGCCTGCCGAAGGGCAGGCCATCCCTACCCCTGAGCCCGGCGAGTATGTCGTCTTCGTATCCCACCTCCGTCGGGGTTTAGGTTTCCCGGTGGATCCTTTTGTGAGAGGGCTCATGTTTTACTATGGGTTGGAATTCCACGACTTGGCTCCGGAGTCCATCCTCCATATATCCGCATTCATCGTTATCTGCGAGGCCTTCCTCCGCGTCACCCCACACTTCGGCCTGTGGCTGAAGACTTTTAATGTGGCGCCGAAGATGATCGGGGGGCGTCAAGCGGAGTGTGGTGGGGCGGCCATAAGTAGGAGTGCCGATGCCCCGTGGCCCGCCGGCTCCTTCCAAGAAGAGCTCGGCCTGTGGCAGCAAGAGTGGTTCTATATTACTATTCCGAGGGGCCGCAGACAAAAGCCGCCGCCCTATTCCGCCCGAGACCTCCACAACGATTGATGTCGTGGGTCAACCAAGGAGTTTCAATTGGGGCCGTCAAAGGACGTGCCCCTATTGCGAGGGCCATATTCGAGATCTCTTAACGAGGGAGATCGATATGGTGGTGGTGATGCAGGTTATGCTAATTAGGCGCCTCCTGCCTCGCAAGCGCCGTCCTCTCCGGCTATGGGAGTTCAATCGAGGGCCCACGGATTCTTCAACACTTCATGGGTATGACACCCTTGGAGATGTATAACTTATTCTTGGATCGCAAGAGGTGCGTCCGGAATTGACCGAGATGCTGGACTAAGCTGCAATCGCCGGATACTCAAGTAAGTAGTTCCGGTCCGGACATACCGTTTGTTTGCCTTTCGATGACCAGCCTTATGACCGATCTCCTTCCGCACAGGAGTGGATAGCGGAAGCAAAATTGATCGGTGTCCGCCCCCTCCCCGAGACCGCGCGGATTCCGTGCTGGCCCGGATCTTTGGAGGTTGCGCCTTGAAGGAAGGCGAAGGGGAAAGCAAGGAAGCTACTGCCCCACCTAAGGAGGCTCTTGAAAGAGGGGATCAAAATCCCTCCTCCAAGGGAGAAGAGGACTGCCTCAGAGGACCGGGGCAAAAGCCCCTAAGCGGGGAAAGAAATCTTTGCGGAGGGTCCTGCGTCCGGGAGGCCCGGCCGCACAATCTCCCTTAATGAGTCAGCCCTCCAGCGAGCCGTAAGTAAAAAGAAAGGAGTTTTATAATAAGGGACATCCCTATTTGTGCTTCTGAGGATAACTAAAGTGTTTACCTTGTAGTTCGGATCTCCGTCCTTCGCAAATGAGCTCGTCTTCGGGGGACCTTCTTCCGGAGATGATGGAGAGCGAGACGCCTCCGTCCGGGCCGCCGTCGGATAGAGGCGGACGAGCCTGAAGTGTAAATCACGGAGGAGCCCGGGTGTGGCAAAGCCGGATAGTTCGGCGCCAATAGGTGTACGACTGAAGGATCTGCTTGAGAAGGCGTCTATCTCAGAAGATCAGCATGCATTGATGAGCATGGTGATTGAAAGGATTGCGTCCGCCGAAGGCGGGTTGCATGATGCCATCAGGAGTTTACTGACGGGGTTCGAGGTACGTAAAAAGTGACACACCTTTAAACAGTTTTGCATATAGAATGCGCCCTGTATAGATAGTAGCCCCTGAGACTCGGTAGGTTGTCGATATCGACAGCGTGCCGAGGATCAAAATCGCAGGTTTAAATTCCCGTCGTGCCGATGCAGGTGGCGGGTCGTCCGAGGGCCAGCGGACTGATGGAGTGCGAATTAAAGCGCCAACTCGATGTGGCGGATGAAGACATCGCGCTGATCAACAGGCGACTTGATGAGTCGCAAGGTAAGTGTATTTGTGCGGTCACGTGGTAAGGGCGAAGCCAACTCCTTACAATATGTGCGTGAAATGCAGATAGTGCCGCTGCCGTGGAGAGTCTTGGGCGAACTTGCTCAAGCCAAGGAGCAGGCGGAAGGAGTGATGCGGCAGCCTCGAAGCGGCCGAGGAGTTAGCGGCGAAAAGGCCGCACTGCTGCGGAGCAGGGAAGAGGTAGCGAAATGGCTGTGAAGGTAAAAGAGGTTACCGACCGCAATGAGGCTCTTGGGAAGGAGCGCTTAGCGGGCAGGAAGACCTGCGGAAGGCCACCGCCAGCGCCAAGAATGCTCGCTCTGCAATGCGGGCCATGAAGGAAGAGCTGCGCAAGGCCGGGAGATTGTAGCCGGCAAGCCTTTTCGCTGCGCCAAGGTTCACGGATTCAAAATATGCTCAGCTAGGCCAACTGTGGTGTCCGGAGGACCTTATATGGACTTAGCAGCGAGTGCGGCGGATGCCGCCAGTGCATTTTCGCCGAAGGATCACCAGACGGAAGAGCTGTTTTGGTCTCAATTCCATAGTCCGGAGCATTCACTTTCGCTGACCGATCGTTTGGCTGAGTGGGCTGAGCTAAATAGGTTGTCCGGGCTTGCTATGGCGGACATAGTGACCCATATCCGGCCGGATAGGCCCCAGCCGAAGAGTTACTTTGGCTTATTGCAGCAATTTCTTGGGGCGGTGCCGCATATCAAGGCGATGAAGCGGTCGGCCTGCATAGAGGGTGCGCGGATGGCGCTTGCCCGTGTGAAGACACATTGGACAGAGATGGATGCCACCGTTGTTGCGACCCCGGGCTCGGATAATAACCGGCTACCCGCCGAGCACTGTTTTGGCGAAGTGCTGCCTGGTGCTCGTGTAATAGAGTCGCAGTGCTCGAAATTTATACTTGTGCGTTCAAGTAATAGAATATCTCCTTTGCGGCCGTTCATGTATACGTATGTATAACCCGAAAGATGGCGATCGTTGGCTTCAGCCCCACGCACAAGGGTGCGGGGTGTTCATAAAAATAGCGCGTTTTCACACTTAATCCGGCGCCTCGGTCCTGTGAAGGAGGTGGTAGCGTAGCAAACGAGGCAACCGGACTATAATGCTTTATCACTTTCACTTAGCCATGGAGTTCGAGGGTGGGGCTACGACATAGCCCACAGGGGCACCGTGCTCTCCGATTCGAGCGGCGTATGTGCTGGCCGAAACGGCCCTTCGTCAAAGCGGAGGAATCCTAAACATTACCAAGGTCGATCGAGTGGTTGACCGGTCTCTCGCTGTATCATAACGATCAGTTTTCGCTTTCTCTCTTTGAGGTGCTCGCCCAGCCGAACTGGGGCACAATCGCAGTAGTTCTCCACAGGCCGCGTTAGCCGATGATACGGAACGTAAGGCAGCAAAACACGGAGGCGGGCAAACCCAACATTTGACCAAAGACATGATTGAGCTGATGCATATAAGGCCTAACTCGAGGCGCCAACACTCCGAAGGTGTTCGGTCTTTATAATAGCGGGCAAAACAAAGCCCGATGCCCCTTGTGTCTAGGTACGGGCAGGTTCTACTGGCGCGGCCGATGCCAAAACGCCAGTCTCCACTCTGGTTATACTGAAAAACCAGGGGATTATAGCAACAAGAGACAGTAAGAAAGGTTTACGTAGGGTCTTAGTCTGAAAAGAGTCCTTACAGCGGGTCCCTACTGCACGATGCTTTGTGTCTCCGTTGTCTTTGTATCACGGACGGGTGTGCACGCTGTTCATCTGTAAAAAGAGAAGAACTTGGTTGGAAAAGAAATGCGTGAGAAAGTGCATAAAAAGTGAAAATAGGGATTAAGGAAGCCGAGCCTATGCTAGCTCATTATGGCTTATATGTGCAAACCCTTGTGAAGGAATGTGCGGCTAGGTAGCCCCTAGCTTATTTATTCCGGACTCGTCCAGCCGTGTCCGGGGTCTCAAGCGACCTTTTAATGAAATGATGCCACGTGGACCGGGCATTTCAAGCGTAAGAGACGCGTAATGTTGTATTGCATTTGAAGCGGACGAGAGCTTCTCATCCCGTGGTGCTTGATAGCTGGCTTAAGGGCCTGGCGCCACTCCTTTAAAGGAAGTGCCGAGTTGTAATAGGGTCTATCCCCATTTGCGGATTGTGTCCGGATATAGCAGGTTTAAGTCACTGCCGCCGTCCATCAACACCTGCGTTAAGTGCAGTCCGCCTATTGTGGGATCCGATATCGGGGCAGTCTATCCTGCGTTCCGGATACTTCTGGACTAATCCAGATGGTCGAAAGTGATTGGGTTTGACATCCAACCTTGGTCCATTGGGGTAGATCGTCCGACACTTGTCTTGGTGAGTGCCGTGTTGGCTTTCCTTGTTTATCACGTGAAGCAAGTTTACTGTTTTGACTTCTCGAGGGAAAGTCCTTTGGCTTCCGGTGCTCTGCTGGTGGGGCTCGTCATTGTCCTCGCTTGGCGTATCGAGCCCCTTGTGTCCGGCATTAAGTCTGCCGGACTGTTTAAAAACCCAACAATTTCGGTTGGTATGGTTTGCAGGCCTTCCGGGGGTACTGTGGATTTGACATATCCGATCTAAAATTTTGTTTAAATTTGATAGCTCGTCTCTGTTCTCCTTAAGAGGCCGTGTTGTATTGTTCGGCCGCGAGCTTTTGAATCCGGCGTTGACCGCCGTGCCCTGCGGGCTTTTTTCTTTATTCCGGTGCTGATCTTTCCTGCGTCGTGATTTTCCGTTTCCATCTCTGATCTCGGATGTACTCGGGTCGCTGGTGCTGCATCTTGCTAGCCAGCTCTCTTCTCCTGCGCAGAAGCGCGTCATGAGGCTTGTTAGCGCGGCCATTGTTCTTGGCTTCTCTTGGCCGAGGTGTCTGGCAAGCCATTCGTCACGGACGTTGTGTTTAAAAGCTGCTAGGGCTTCGCAAGTCCGGACAATCGACTATTTGGTTCTTTTGGTAAGGAACCTGTTGCAGATTTTGCGCGCTGATTCTCCGGGCTGTTGGGTTATGTGACTCAAATCGTCTGCATCCGGAGGGCGGACATAAGTCCCTTGAAAATTTGCTCTAAACGCGTCCTCAAGCTCTTCCCAACTTCCAACAGTATTTTCTGGGAGGCCTTTGAGCCAATGCCGAGCTGGCCCTTTGAGCTTGAGGGGTAGGTATTTTATGGCGTGGAGATCATCTCCTCTAGCCATGTGTATGTGTAGTATGTAGTCTTCTATTCAGACTCCGGGTCTGTTGTGCCGTCGATGCCTCTATGTTCATGGGTTTAAACCTGCTGAAATTCATGATCCAAAGACCTCATTGGTGAAACATAAGCGGGTGTGCGGCGCCCTGTATTTGGGTGTGCCGCTGTCTTGAACACTTGTCGTGGTATGTTGCTTCCTGGGTCCTCTTTTTGGCCCGTAGATGGACCTAGTTGGGCCGTCCGTTTTATCAGGATTCTAATTGCTTGTGTGCAGCCCGCTTGTCGTTTTGGGCCTGTCGTTCGGCCGTCTATCCGCCAGCGGCCTCTTTATTTTTCGATTGTGAAGGCTCGATGGCTTCCTCGTCAAATTCTGGCAGCAACTTGCGCTTGGGTAGTTTTTGGTTTGATGGCCGTTGCCATATTTGTCTGCAGTCTTGAATAGTTTGCTCCACTTCATTCTCGAGCGTGTCTTCCGCTGTTTTGAGCTTCCGTTTAGCCTTCTTCAGACTTCTTGCGGGCGCGGCGAGCTTTTTTGCGTATGTTCTTATGCTCGGTGTTGTGGCGGACTGTTGATTGCTTCGTGAAGGGTTGAATATCCGCCCGTCCTGTTCGTCGTCGGCTGGCCTGCCCTGCTCTATCGCTGGGTCGTTAGGAAGGCTGCTTTGATCGAGGCGGGACTTGGGGCGGTGTTTGCGCCACCGCTTTTGGTTCTTTATCGGCGAGATTATCCTCTGCCCGTGTCCCGTTGTTCCTCGTTATCGCTTTCCTTCGGGTGTCCACCATGTATATGTCGTATGACGAGGTGGTTTTCCATGTCCCGTAGGCACTGGTTCTTGGTAGTCTCGGCATCGCCGCCCATACCGTCGATGTCTTCGAGTCGTAGACGAGTCGTCCGGTTAAATCGCCGACGGTGGCTACGAAGTGGGTGGTGGGTGGGATCTGAATTTCTTCGTCATCCGCGTCCCAACCGTCCCGGCTGTAGTTCGCCAGGCTCTCCGGATAGCGAGAGATGCTTCAATGAATTTATGATATCGCCAAGGGCGAGTGCCGAAAGATGTCCACAGCGGTGAATTCCATGATCGGCGCCAATCGGATTCGACCGCAGGGGCGTAGGAGGTTGAGTCCGCAGGAGTCCGCACCTCGAGTCATGGGCTTTACGTGGGACAAGGTAAGTGTTCGCTCCATTGCCGAGGAATTGCGGCTCCCGAGGCGGTGTCCAGCCATCCGCCCTCGATTCGAGCGATCGGCTCCGGACTATGAGTCGGAGCGGATCCGGTGCGACCTCAAGGTGCTGTCCGTGGCAGAGTTAGGTCATGCCCATCGTGATAGCGCGGCGCTTCGGCTGTGGCTCAGATCCATCGAGGATCAAGTCCCCTCGGATATCGCCCGTGAAGTTTAAGCTTCCAAACCTGACCAGACGGCCAGGGGCGTAGCTTTTGATCTGCTCCAGATGGCCAAGGGAGTTGGCCCGTAGTACGAAGCCGCCGAATACAAAGATCTGTCCGGGGAGAAAGGTCTCACCCAGGACTACGTTGTTGATTGAAGAGGCCATCAAGCCTATCGGTGACGACACAGAGGAACTCTCAATGAAAGCACCAATGTCGGTGTCAAAACCGGCGGATCTCGGCACGGGTCCCGAACTGTGCGTCTAGGCGGATGGTAACAGGAGACAAGGGACACGATGTTTACCCGTGTTCGGGCCCTCTTGATGGAGGTAAAACCCTCGTCCCGCTTGATTGATATTGATATTGTGGATGTTTACAAGAGTGGATCTACCACGAGATCAAGGAGGCTAAACCCTAGCAGCTAGCCTATGGTATGATTGTAAGGGTTGTTGTAATTGTTATCCCACGGACTAAAGCCATCCGGTTTATATAGACACCGGAGAGGGCTAGGGTTACATAGAGTCGGTTACAATGGTAGGAGATCTACATATCCGTATCGCCAAGCTTGCCTTCCATGCCAAGGAAAGTCCCATCCGGACACGGGGAAGTCTTCAATCTTGTATCTTCATAGTCTTGGAGTCCAAATGATGATGATAGTCCGCAAATGATAGTTCGGTCGATGACGGTAGTCCGGCTGGCCGGACACCCCCTAATCCAGGACTCCCTCAGGCTTAAATTCATTATTCATATCTATTAAACTCACAAAATATAATTCTCATAGGAAATATTCAACACATAGTAATAAACGGGTTAGTCCATCCACGTGAATGAACATTTAACCGACTTAACACTCATGTGGTTCTCCGAGTTTCGCCACCAAGACCCACACTTGACAAGATAAGTTGAACACAGTACTTGGACATGGATAAGATGATTTCAAGGATTTTGACTCAGAGAGTTTGTACTAAATTGCCCACAGCCAACGGATTTCTGTAGTCACGAAGGACTAGTTCCGTTCGGTATTTCGAAGAAACACATCTAACCAAGACACACCATCCCACCTCACGATGCCGAATCACCCTAGACAGCGCTCAAGAAAAACTTTGAGACGGGAGATCACAATCTCGAATAGCATGGGATCAAATTTATATACTGCAGCGCTCTAAGGGTGCCCCCTCTCGGTCCCAACGAAACTCCCATGCCCTCGACCGGATGATCTGGCTTTAATCCAGGGCCATGGAACCCTCATCACGGCCTCTCGATTTGGTGTGTACTAGGAAAGCGGTTTGCAACTTACTAAGCCGTATCCCTTGCGTAAAACATGTGGTAGTACAGGAAGGAAAAAACAGATGGAAACTGGACTGATTCATGTTGACACTGGAGTCAAATAACCTAGCATAAGACTGGCATGCTACAACACTGCCATCTTACCCATCCTCGTGCCATCTCATGGCCATGCAAACTCATATCCAACAACTTATGGATTTTCGAAACTCACTTGCCTCAACTTTGCATGTAATATAACATTCATCGCGATGTTCATAAACATGCCATGCAACTACTTAATGCAAACATGCCAAGACACTCATCATATAAAAAGTTCAAACATGCTTGCCTGGTTCAGAGTAGTCGAGCCCAGCTCGGTGAAGTTCAGCGGTTCCGTCACCCCTTCGGTATCTACGGTATACGTAAATACACGCACTATCGTAAATACCGTGAGGTGCACAAAAGTATTCCAAATATTTTCAAATAAATCTGATAAAAAACTAGACAAAATTTTAAAGAGGACAGAAAAGAATCAATCAAAAATCCTTTTACGTTTAAAAGTTATAAGGGTTTTAATCCAGGACCTTTCGTAATGAAACAGAAATTTCTCGGGGCTGAATAGAAAAGACCAGAAAAGCGCTTCAGATTGAAAGCGTATTAGCCAGAATACGTTTTTAGAAAACGTTTCAAAAAAAATAAAAGAGAGGCTGACGGGAGGGGTTGGATCTCGTCGGGGAGGGCTGCGAAGGTCAAATTGAAGCTTGGGTTAGCTCACTGGGTGCTCGAGGAGGCTACCGACGAGGTTTGGGCGTCGGGGATGGCCTCACCGGAGAGGATCGAGCTGGTGGCCGAGGCGGATCGGGGCGGCCGGAGTTGGGGGAGGAGACCACCTCAAGGTCCTCCTAGTGGCTTGGCGGGGTGTTGGTGGGGTGCAGTGGTGGTGCGTGCTCGAGAACGTGCTCGGGGCTTCCTTTTATAGGCGATCCGAGGCGGTGTCCGAGAACGGGATCTCCGCGATGGTTACGGGCGGCGCAGTGCTTGGTCAGGGAGTTTAGGTGTTGGGCGTCAACGTGGAGGTCCACCGTTCCATTTAGGTGCTAACCAAGCTTAGATTAGGCTCTCTGGGTGGCTTCAACGGAACAGGGCGGCGCGGGCCCGTCGGCGGCAGAGGGTGCTCCCTGTGCTTGCCGGGCCACGGCGACGGTGCTGCGGTGTGCGTTGGCATGCATGAGAACACGCGGAGGGCTAGGGGGCGTTGGGCGGCGCCGGACGGCGTGGCGAGCTGGCTCAGCCCCCCGCTGGCCGCCACGGGTGGCTCTGCCACCGCAGAAGCTGCCGGCGTCGGCGATGCTCGCTGCCACCGACACCTACGTCCGTCCAAGAGAGCATGCGGTGCTCTGGTCAAGGAGGAGAGGTCGTGCGCAACGCGCCAGGGAGCTCAGGTGATCGATGACAACTCTCTGATTTAAAACGACATCGAAATCTCTAAAACTCGAACTTTCGAAAGTGTACAGAACAAAGGCTTGCCAAGTGTTCGGATTTAAATGATTTTGGCATGTGGGAATTTTCCTTGAGCTTATTTTTGGTGGAGTGGCCTCTCATTGCATCCTGGGGCTGCCTGAATTTTGGTAGAATTTTTGGAGAAGAGAAAATATGAGTTTCACCAAATTTGACAAATCTGGTCCAAACTTCCAGAGGTTGAAACTTGAAAATTTTGAAAAGAGGAAGAGTGGATCTTGATGGATCTAGGTTGGGGGTGCTAAAGACTATCCGAAGAAAATCTTCTCTTTCCCAAGTTGCTTCACTCTCGGTGTGATTGCTCCACTGAACTCTGAAAAACCTGATGGTTTTCTGTCGGGTCCTCCTTTCAGACTCCTCTAATATTTTTATTGGATGTTCCCGATAGGTGAGGTCAGGTTGCACGTCAATGTTTTCATGCGACACTTGCTTCTCTCGGTTGCTAACGCACTTCCTCAACTGCGAGACGTGGAACACGTCGTGGACATCGGATAATTCTTCGGGTAAGTCTAGCTGGTAGGCTACCGTGCCTCTTCGTGCCACTATACAGAATGGTCCGATGAATCGTGGTGCTAGCTTCCCCTTAATCTTGAATCGTTGCAGGCCCCTCATAGGAGATACTCATAGGTACACAAACTCACCGGGTTCGAATCTGACTCCACGATGTTTCCGATCGTAATAACTCTTCTGTCGGCTTTGAGCTGTCTTGAGTCGGTCCTTGATTAGCTTGACCTTTTCCTCGGCTTCTTTGAGCATGTCTGGGCCGAAGATACGGCTGTCTCCGGTCTCTGACCAATTTAGCAGGGTACGACATCTCCGCCCGTACAAGGCTTCAAGTGGTGCCATTTGCAGGCTGGCCTGGTAACTGTTGTTGTATGCGAACTCTGTGTATGGCAAGCTTTCTTCCCAACTGGTTTCATAGGTGAGGACACATGATCTTAGCATGTCTTCTACAATTTGGTTTACGCGTTCAGTTTGTCCATCAGTCTGGGGGTGGTATGCGGTACTAAATGCCAGTTGAGTTCCCAGAGCTTGTTGTAATTGATCCCAAAATCGGGAGACGAATTGAGTGCCTCTGTCCGACATTATAGTCTTTGGAACTCCATGTAAGCGCACGATCTGAGAAAGATAGAGCCCGCAAGCTTCGAGTGGTGTGGGTTGTCTTCACGGGATGAAGTGTGCCACCTTAGTCGATCTATCTGTGATGACCCATATGGCATCATTCCTGTCGTGACCGAGGTAGCCCAACAATAAAATCCATTCCAATCTCGTCCCATTTCCACTCGGGTATCTTATTTGGTTGTAATAGTCCGGCCAGTTTCTGGTGCTCGGCCTTGATGCGTTGACATGAGTCACAACATGCAATGAACGTGGCTATGTCCTTTTTCATACCGTGCCACCAAATATTTTCCTGAAGGTCCTTGTACATTTTGTTCCTCCGGGATGGATTGAATACGGGCGTGTGGCCTTCGCTAAAATTTGTTGTTTAAGGTCCTCGATATTTGGCACGCAAAGCCTCTCTCCGTACCACAATATTCCCTGCTCGTCTATGATGAATTCTGAGGCCTTGCCCAAACTCACTTTCCGTTTTATGCCTTCAATGCTAGGGTGTCTATGCTGAGCCTCCTTAATCTTTTCTATCAGGGTAGGCTGTATTTCCAAATTCGACACACTGCCTTCGGTGACCATTATTAAGTTGAGTTTGGCAAATTCCTACTAAAATTCAGGTCTCAGATTTGATAGGTTGTTGTCGTCTGAGCTGGGGTTTCGACTTAGAGCATCTGCCACTACATTTGCTTTTCCTGGATGGTAGTGAATTCCAACATCATAATCCTTCACTAATTCCATCCAGCGTCGTTGTCGTAAATTTAGTTCTGGTTGTGTGAAAATATACTTGAGGCTCTTATGGTCTGTGTATATTTCACAACGATTTCCAAGTAAAAAGTGTCTCCATTCTTTGAGTGCATGGATGGCCGCTGCCAATTCCAGGTCATGAGTAGGATAATTTTCTTCATGCTTGCGAAGTTGTCTGGAAGCATACGCGACTACTTTGCCTTCTTGCATCAATACGCATCCGAGGCCCTTCCGGGATGCGTCACAATATACCTCAAAATTCTTGTGTATGTCTGGCACAATTAATACTGGTGTTGTTGTTAATTTCCTTTTAGTTCTTGGAAACTTTTCTAAAGCTTCCGTCCATTCAAACTTCTTGTCTTTCTTGAGTAACTTCATCATTGGCTTTGCTATGGTGGAGAATCCTTCAATAAATCTTCGGTAGTATCCTGCCATTCCCAAGAAACTTTGTACGTCCGTTACGCTGGCTGGTGAGTTCCAGCCAAGTACAGCCTTGACCTTTTCCGGGTCTACGGCGATACCTTCTTGGGTCAGTACGTGGCCCAGGAAACCCACCTGTCTTAGCCAAAATTCACATTTGCTGAACTTGGCGTACAATTGATGTTTCCGGAGTTCTCCTAGTACAATTCTGAGATGTTCAGCGTGCTCTTCTGGTGTCTTGGAGTATATCAGAATATCATCGATGAATACTACAACAAACTTGTCCATAAACTTCATAAATACTTTGTTCATGAGGTGAACAAAATATGCGGGAAGCTTTGTTAGTCCAAACGGCATTATTGTGAACTCATACAGTCCGTGTCTGGAGGTGAAGGCTGTCTTAGGGATATCTTCTGCTCGCACTTTTAATTGATGGTATCCCGACCTTAAGTCAATTTTGAGAAGACCACGGCCCGAGCGAGCTGATCAAATAAATCATTTATCCGGGGCATTGGGTATTTGTTCTTGATTGTGACCATGTTAAGTGCTCGATAGTCTATACACAATCTCGGTGTCCCATCCTTTTCTTGGCAAATAAAATTGGTGAACCCCAAGGTGAGGAACTGGCTCAGATATATCCTTTGTCCATAAATTCTTTTATTTGCTTCTTCAATTCTAACAACTCGGATGGTGCCATTCTGTATGGTTTCTTGTATATGGGGTGGTTCCGGTGCTAGCTCAATGCTGAATTCTATCTCTCGGTGCAGTGGCATGCCCGGTAGTTCTTCGATATACGTCCGAAATTCACACACCATGGAACTTTGCTTAACTCCAAACGTCCACCTTGTTCAATCTCGGTTGCCGAGATATTTGTCTCTCTTTGGCTGAAACTTCTATTGTCTTCCCGTGATGGTGGGTGAGAATTACGGTCCGGTTGAAGCAGTCAATAAATCCTTTGTTGGTGGTTAACCAATCCATCCCTAAGATGACATCCAATCTTTTATTTTCCAATACAATAAGGTTGGCGTGAAACTTCAATCCTTCAAATTCAATAACCACACCTTGGCAGTAACTCTGAGTCACTTGCTTAATCCCGGGGGACTTGACAATCATGGATTTTTCCAAGGGAAGCATCGAAAATTTATTTTCCAAAGCAAACCTCTTCGAAATGAATGAGTGAGAAGCTCCAGAATCAAACAAAACCGTGGCAGGTGTTGTGTTGACAAGAAACGTACCGAGCATGATATCCGGGGCATTTTGTGCTTCTTCTCTGGTCACGTGGTTCAGATGACCCTTCCTGTGGTTGTTATTGGGGTTGAAATTGTTGCGCTTGGGCGCTCAATTATTGCCACCGTTGTTCGGCTTTGGGGTCGAGTTCCTTGGCTTGGGGCACTGCTTGGCATAGTTCCCTTCTTCTCCACAAGCGTAGCAAGTAACGCCTGGGCGATATGTGAACTCCTTGTCCCTTGCATGGAGATTCTTGATTGGGCGTGAGACATTTGTCGTGGGTTTGTGTGTCCCACCTTTCTGAAAATCCGTCTTGCTTCGGTGGTTGCGAGAAAGATTAGTCTGGTCCCTTTTTCGCTTGCGGAAATCCTCCAAGTTGTGTCTCTCATTTTCCAAGGTAATGGCCTTATCCACCAGCGTTTTGAAATCGAGGAAGGTGTGCACAATTAGCTGGCATTTAAGCGCGGGTGCCAGACCGTCTAGGAATTTTTCCATCTTCTTGCTTTCAGTCATACGCTCTTCGTTGGCATAGCGAGACAATAGATTAAACTGAATGTTGTATTCTGACACCATCATGGTCCTTTGTTTGAGGTAATCAAATTCTCTCTTCTTGATCTTCATAAGACTTTTAGGAATGTGTGCCGCACGAAAACCTTCTTTGAACTCCTCCCAGGTTATATCATTTTTGTTGGGGTGCATGTGTAGGAAATTTTCCCACCATGATGCAGCTTCCAGTGAGATAGTGCGGTGCATATAGTACTTTCTCAAGGTCTGAACACTGTGCAATAATTAATTTTCGTTCCATGTCTCGAAGCCAGTCCTCGGCCTCAAGAGGTTTGTCAAGATGAGAAAATGTTTGGGGACGCGTCTTCTGCAGCTCGCATAACTTGGATTGCTGCTGATACTGTCCACGGTGATTTCCCATATTGATGACTTGGTTCATCATTTCCTGATGTTGTTGCTGACTTTGCTTATAAAGACGGCACATTTGGGAAAATGTTGTTTCACCGTCTGTTGACTTGACTGGCCCTGTATGAAATTGTTGCTTGGTTGTGTGCCAAAATTTTCTCTCATGGATTTGGCATGGAGCGCGTCCAAGGATGATACATTTTTCACTCTGGGGATAAATTTTGTAAAACTCATAAGAAAAGGAAAAGAGTCGCAGAAGTCAATAAATTCATAAATACGGGAAATTTTAAATGCTCCAGGATTTTTCAAGATAATAATCGGTTGCGTCACGGAGAAGGACTGCTCATTACATATATTACACGCAAGCAGTAATTATACAATACAGCACTCAGGATATGCATACATAATCCTGACATGTTATTTAGGCTAGTGCACTTCTCCCAGTTACTAAATGATGCGCAAACAAGCTACTTCTCACAACCTATGTACATATAAACATATCGTACAAGTCGGTACATCGCATGGCGGCTAAGCGTACTCACTCGGAGATAGTAAGGATCTCCTTTGCCCTGCCGAGGGTGAGGCGCAGTGAGGCTGGGGACTCAACCTCCTCCTCGCTAATAGGCTCCAGACATGAAGTGTTGCGCTGAGTAGATGGAGCGGGCGCCATAGGCGGAGCAACACGAACAGGAGTGGGCGCAATGGGTGGTGTAGAGCGGACTGGAGTGGGCGCAATGACTTGATTGAACTCCTCGGTGGTAGGCAGGCGACGAACAGTGGCGAGAGTGGTAGGTGCATAAGATGTCGAGGACGAGACGAAAGTCAGTGGCGGTGCGGTGTGCAGGAGCTCCCTCCTGTTGGCGGCACAGCCATGGACTGAGTCCATGCGGCAGCCACAAGGTCGCCCACCAGGTTGTCGAAGGCTGCCTCCAGAGCCCGGAGGTACTCGATAAGCATCTCGAAGCCTCGCCTCGCTTCTCCTCTGGGGCAAGAGAACGCGTAGTGACAGTGTATGGCACGTGGCATGGAAGGTAGCGGTAAAGACGAAGTCTTCATCGAAGGAAGAACATCCACGAGACGAGCTATCGCCTCATGGGCTGCCATCTGCATAGCATGCTTCTCCGTAGGCATGGCTCTCCCCAAGAACCGGAAGCGGCGTAACTCAACACGCCCTCCCTTGAATTGCACCGCGGCCTGGTGCATGGTCAGACTGTCGTTGACCTTGTGCTGATAGAGTGTGAAGACTGGGCGCATATATGGCCCCATCGCGACCTGGACGATGAAGGAGAGAAGCTTGACGAACCCATCAAGCATGTTGGCGAACATCTATGACTCGCAGTCGTTGCTAGCCATCTACAAAAGTAGGCAAAAATTCTGAGTGGTCAGATCATAAATGTTATGTTGACTGTCAGAAAATGACTACATTTGCAAAAATATGAATTAGCTCTATTATGCTAATAACCGATTAGCGATCGCACCTAGTGGCTTCCTACAGTCAGCCTGGCTCTGGTACCAAGCTTGTCACGACCGGTTTTCCAATAAAATGCTTATTGAGAAACCGACCATTTGAGTCCAAAGATGAGGAAAATCCTCCGATGGTAGACAAAATCTTGATACAATAAGCCAAGAGCATTAAATATATTACAGAGAATCGAGCTGGGGTGCTCAACAATTTATTACAAGTACGCCAATAATTATACATAATGGCGGATATGGCACAATGGTGTGGGGTGGCATACTACTGACTCGAGATAAAAGTGGTGGTGGAAAATCACAGTGGAGTGGATAATATGTCTCCTAAACTGGCAGATCATCGAGCGTCGAGGTGAGGCTCGATGAATTTATTCAAGTAGCGGAAGCGGATATAACACAGTGACCAAATCCAGGGTCGCACGAGACTGATTGGGACTCCTCTAGGAGTCGGACTCGCTATTGAATTCTTCATCCATGAGATCGCCTTCACAACATCCGCCAAATCAACAAGCCGTGAGTACTTTGAAAGTACTCGCAAGACAGTTCGGACATAAGATATAACAAATGCATGCATGAATACGCCATGAGCAATTTGTAATGCACATTCAAATGATGAACTTGCACGACAATATTAAACAATAAGGAAGTCAGCGTAGTCCTCCCGAAATCCACAAAATAACTGAAAACTGATCGGGTGTCCAGCGGCGCCTCAAGGGTGAACAAATAAATAATCATGTCGCAGTCGGGCGTCTAAGCGACACCTCATAAAGGGATTATATTGAAAAGTACATGACATGCGTGCCACAGTCGGACGTCGGAGCGACATCACAGAAAGGGCTTATATTAAAAGTAGATAACAAGGGTGCAACAGTCGGACGTCTGAGCGACATCGCAGAAAGGGCTTATATCAAAAGTAAATAACAAGTGTGCCACAGTCGGACGTCGGAGCGACATCACAGAAAGGGCTTATATCAAAAGTAAATAACAAGCGTGCCACAGTCGGACGTCTGAGCGACATCGCAGAAAGGGCTTATATCAAAAGTAAATAACAAGCGTGCCACAGTCGAACGTCTGAGCGACATCGCAGAAAGGGCTTATATCAAAAGTAAATAACAAGTGTGCCACAGTCGGACGTCTAAGCGACATCGCAGAAAGGGCTTAAATTCATTATTCATATCTATTAAACTCACAAAATATAATACTCATAGGAAATATTCAACACATAGTAATAAACGGGTTAGTCCATCCACAGGAATAAACATTTAACCGGACTTAACACTCATGTGGTTCTCCGGAGTTTCTGTCACCGAGACTGACACTTGACAAGATAAGTTGAACACAGTACTTGGACATGATAAGATGATTTCAAGGATTTTTGACTCTGTAGAGTTTGTACTAAATTGCCCACAGCCAACGGATTTCCGTAGTCACGAAGGACTAGTTCCATTTACGGTATTTCGAAGAAACACATCTAACCAAGACACACCCATCCCACCCCACGATGCCAGGAATCACCCTAGACAGCGTTCAAGAAAAACTTTGAGACGGGGAGATCACAATCTCGAATAGCATGGGATCAAATTTATATACGCGCGCTCTAAGGGGTGCCCACCTCTCGGTCCCAACCGGAAACACCCATGCCCCCTGACCGGATGACTGGCTTTAATCCAGGGCCATGGAACCCTCATCACGGCCTCTCGATTTGGTGTGTACCAGGAAAGCGGTTTGCAACTTACTAAGCCGTATCCCTTGCGGAAAACATGTGGTAGTATAGGAAGGAAAAACGGATGGAAACTGGACTGATTCATGTTGACACTGGAGTCAAATAACCTGGCATAAGACTGGCATGCTACAACACTGCCATCTTACCCATCCTCGTGCCATCTCATGGCCATGCAAACTCATATCCAACAACTTATGGATTTCCGAAACTCACTTGCCTCAACTTTGCATGTAATATAACATTCATCGCGATGTTCATAAACATGTCATGCAACTACTT
Organism: Aegilops longissima; assembly: GCA_021605205.1. Taxonomy (NCBI): domain Eukaryota; kingdom Viridiplantae; phylum Streptophyta; class Magnoliopsida; order Poales; family Poaceae; genus Aegilops; species Aegilops longissima. Next base: position 62,645 of record JAHIAM010000037.1, on the reverse strand, counting down.
AATGCAAACAGGCCAAGACACTCATCATATCAAAAGTTCAAACATGCTTGCCTGGTTCGGAGTAGTCGGAGCCCATCTCGGCGAAGTTCGCGGTTGCGTCACCCCCTTCGGTATCTACGGTATACAGAAATACACGCACTATCGTAAATATCGTGAGGTGCACAAAAGTATTCCAAATATTTTTCAAATAAATCTGATAAAAAAACTAGACAAAATTTTAAAGAGGACAGAAAAAGAATCAATCAAAAATCCTTTTCTGTTTAAAAGTTATAAGGGTTTTAATCCAGGGACCTTTCTGTAATGAAACAGAAACTTCTCAGGGGGCTGAATAGAAAAGACCACAAAAACGCTTCAGATTTAGTGTATTAGCCCGAATACGTTTTCAAAAACGTTTGAAAAAGAAGAGAGGCTGACGGGGTCCCACCCGTCAGTTTGAATTTTCAAACGGGAGAACAGAGCTCGTCGGCGCCGAGAGCTGCGGTGGTCGCCGCGCGGCGATCCACGGCGAGGCGGGGATCGGGAGGTACCTCGTGCTTAGTGTGTCCTTCCGTCGGTGAGTGGTGGTGGTGGTCGCCGGCGGCCCTTGCTCCGGCGGACGGCGGATCGGGTGGAGTTGGATCTCGTCGGGGAGGGCTGCGAAGGTCAAATTGAAGCTTGGGTTAGCTCACTGGGTGCTTGAGGAGGCTACTGACGAGGTTTGGGCGTCGGGGATGGCCTCACCGGAGAGGATCGAGCTGGTGGCTGAGGCGGATCGGGGCGGCCGTAGTAGGGGGAGGAGACCTCCTCGAGGTCCTCCTAGTGGCTTGGCGGGTGTTGGTGGGTGCAGATGGTGGTGCGTGCTCGAGAACGAGCTCGGGCTTCCTTTATAGGCGATCCGAGGCGGTGGCCGAGAACGGGATCTCCGCGATGGTTACGGCGGCGCTGTGCTTGGTCGGGAGTTTAGGAGTTACGCCAACGTGAGGTCCACCGTTCCATTTAGGTGCTAACCAAGCTTAGATTAGGCTCTCTGGGTGGCTTCGACGGAACGGGCGGCGCTGGGCCTGTCGGCGGCAGAGGGCGCGCCTGTGCTTGCCGGGCCACGCAGCGACGGTGCTGCGGTGTGTGTTGGCATGCATGAGTCCACGCGGAGGGCTAGGGGCGCGGCGGCGCCGGACAGCGTGGCGAGCTGGCTCAGCCCCCGCTGGCCGCCACGGGTGGCTCGCCACCACAGAGCTGCCGGCGTCGGCGATGCTCGCCGCCACCGACACATCGCCTGTCCAAGAGAGCATGCGTGCTCGTCAAGGAGGAGAGGTTGTCTTGACGCGCCAGGCGCCAGTGATCGATGACAACTCTCCGACAAAAACGACATCAAATCTCTCAAACTCTGAACTTTCCGAAAGTGTACAGAACAATGTCGGCCAAGTGTTCACGAAATGATTTTGGCATGTGGGGAATTTTCCTTGAGCTGATTTTTGGTGGAGTGGCCTCCCATTGCATCCGGGGCTGCCTGAATTTTGGTAGAATTTTTGGAGAAGAGAAAATATGAGTTTCACCAAATTTGACAAATCTGGTCCAAACTTGCAGAGGTTGAAACTTGAAAATTTTGAAAAGAGGAAGAGTGGATCTTGATGGATCTAGGTTGGGGGTGCTAAAGACTATCCAGAGGAGTTGGTTTCAGATCAAAACTCAAAGGAAATTAGGTACTTCCTTTGTAAATCATCTAGGCTTAAAATAATTGACAAAATTGTTTGGGGAATAGAACAAATGAAATAAAATCCAAAAATGGGTTGGACTTGTTGGAACAGAATGTTTGGATTGCCCCAAAGTGGAGGGAGGGGGTTTTGGGAGGATTTACCACATGAGGCATGGTAAAACCATGGGTGGTTTCAATATAAGAGAAGTCCCAAAACTCCTAGGGTTTCTTTTAAAAGAAAATAAATTCCAAAAAAAATTGGGAAGGGAACAATCAGAAGAAAGGTTTTTAATAATCAAACACCAGGGTTGAAGAAGATACCAAAAATAAGATCCTTGCCAAGGGGAAAAGTTTTGAGAGAGAGGTTTTTGGAAGGATTTAAAAGACGTTCTTCAAATCCAACAAAGTTTTTGTTGAAAACCAAATAAAATTTTTGGAGTGTCTTAAAGGAGCATCGCCGCCCCGAAATGTATTATGACAGTGTCCTGAAGGGTGCCCGCCTTGTGGCGGAGGAATGTGCCAAGGATGTAAAATTCGAATGAATGTACTCATGTGATCCTGTAATGTGAAACGAGTTCATTTGTGCTATGCAACGCTTGTTAATTTAAAATATTACCTTTTGTGCGGCTGTTTATGAAATCTGAGAGTTGGCCAGTCGTCGGCTTCTGCCCCCATGTAACTAGTACTGGGGTGTTCGGGATAAACCTGAGCACTCTTTATCCCAATTTTGGGTCCTTCGAAGGAGGTGTTCAGCACAGCGAACCAGGCAATCGGACTATAAAGCTTTATCACTCTCACTTAGCCATCGAAGTCTACAATTTTCAATTTTGGCGAAGCCCCTAGTATTCGGAAGGCCGAATTTGGGGTGCTATATACGCCTAAGTCGGACAAGGCCGAATCCTCGACCGAAGCGGGAAAAGTCTTTAAGGACCCGAGACCTCTCAAACAGCGACCAGCTCTCACCTCATCATGACAGTCAGTTTTCGGCTTTCTCTACCGAGGTGCTCGTCTGGAAGAACCGGGACACAATCGCAGTAGTTCTCCCAGCGCTACCTTAGCCGATATTGCGGAACATAAGGTACCAAAACATGGGAGCCGGGCAAACCCAAACTATAGACCCAAGACATGATTCGGAGCTGATACATATCAAGGAAATATGCCCTAGAGGCAATAATAAAGTTATTATTTATTTCCTCATATCATGATAAATGTTTATTATTCATGCTAGAATTGTATTAACCGGAAACATGATACATGTGTGAATACATAGACAAACATATAGTCACTAGTATGCCTCTACTTGACTAGCTCATTAATCAAAGATGGTTATGTTTCCTAACCATAGACATGTGTTGTTATTTGATTAATGGGATCACATCATTAGGAGAATGATGTGATTGACATGACCCATTCCGTTAGCCTAGCACTTGATCGCTTAGTATATTGCTATTGCTTTCTTCATGACTTATACATGTTCCTATAACTATGAGATTATGCAACTCCGTTTACGGAGGAACACTTTGGTGCTACCAAACGTCACAACGTAATCGGGTGATTATAAAGGAGTACTACAGGTGTCTCCAAAGGTACATGTTGGGTTGGCGATTTTGAGATTAGGTTTTGTCACTCCAATTGTCGGAGAGGTATCTCGGGCCCTCTCGGTAATGCACATCACTATAAGCCTTGCAAGCAATGTAGCTAATGAGTTAGTTACGGAATGATGCATTACGTAACGAGTAAAGAGACTTGCCAAGAACGAGATTGAACTAGGTATTGGATACCAACGATCGAATCTCGGGCAAGTAACATACCGATGACAAAGGGAACAACGATGTTGTTATGCGGTTTGACCGATAAAGATCTTCGAGAATATGTAGGAGCCAATATGAGCATCCAGGTTTCGCTATTGGTTATTGACCGAGAATAGTTCTAGGTCATGTCTATATAGTTCTCGAACCCGTAGGGTCCGCACGCTTAACGTTATGATGACAGTTTTATTATGAGTTTATAAGTTTTGATGTACGAAGATTTTTCGAGTCCGGATGTGATCACGGACATGACGAGGAGTCTCGAAATGGTCGAGACATAAAGATTGATATATTGGAAGCCTATATTTGATATCGGAATGGTTCCGGTGAATCGGGATTTTACGGAACACCGGGGTTACGGAACCTCCCGGGGTTAATGGGCCTTAGTGGGCCATAAGGGAGAAGAGGAGGCCCCTCCCCTAGTCCGAATAGGACAAGGAAGGGGCGCCCCTTTCCTCTTCCCCTTCCCCTTTCCTTCTCCAACAAGGCAAGAGGGGAGTCCTACTCCCGTGGGAGTAGGACTCCTCCAGCGCACCCTTGGGGGCCGGTCGCACCTCCCCCTCCCTCCTTTATATACGGGGCAGGGGGCACCCTAGAACACACAAGTTGATCTCGTGATCGCCCTTAGCCGTGTGCGGTGCCCCCTCCACCATATTCCACCTCGGTCATATCATCGCGGAGTTTAGGCGAAGCCTGCGCGATAGAACATCATCATCGTCACCATGCCGTCATGCTTGACGGAACTCATCCCCGACACTTTGCTAGGTCGGAGTCCGGGGATCGTCATCGAGCTGAACGTGTGCTGAACTCGGAGGTGCCGTATGTTCGGTACTTGGATCGGTCGGATCGTGAAGACGTATGACTACATCAACCACGTTGTCATAACGCTTCCGCTTGCGGTCTACGAGGGTACGTGGACAATACTCTCCTCTCGCTGCTATGCATCACCATGATCTTGCGTGTGCGTAGGAAATTTTTGAAATTACTACGCTCCCCAACAGTGGCATCCGAGCCTGGTTTTATGCGTTGATGTTATTTGCACGAGTAGAACACAAATGAGTTGTGGGCGATACAAGTCATACTGCTTACCAGCATGTCATACTTTGGTTCAGCGGTATTGTGAGATGAAGCGCCCGGACCGACATTATCGTGACGCTTACGCGAGACTGGTTTCACCGCTATGAGCACTCGTGCTTAAAGGTGACCGGCGGTGTCTGCTCTCTCACTTTAGCTGAACCGAGTGTGGCTACGCCCGTCCTTGCGAAGGTTAAAACAGCACTAACTTGACGAACTATCGTTGTGGTTTTGATGCGTAGGTAAGAACGGTTCTTGCTCAGCCCGTAGCAGCCACGTAAAATTTGCAACAACAAAGTAGAGGACGCCTAACTTGTTTTTGCAGGGCATGTTGTGATGTGATATGGTCAAGACGTGATGCTATATTTTATTGTATGAGATGATCATGTTTTGTAACCGGTTATCGGCAATCGGCAGGAGCCATATGGTTGTCGCTTATTGTATGAAATGCAACGCCTGTAATGCTTTACTTTATCACTAAGCGGTAGCGATAGTCGTAGAAGCATAAGATTGGCGAGACGACAACGATGCTACGATGGAGATCAAGGTGTTGCGCCGGTGACGATGGTGATCACGACGGTGCTTCGGAGATGGAGATCACAAGCACAAGATGATGATGGCCATATAATATCACTTATATTGATTGCATGTGATGTTTATCCTTTATGCATCTTATCTTCCTTTGATTGACGGTAGCATTTTAAGATGATCTCTCACTAAAATTATCAAGAAGTGTTCTCCCGAGTATGCACCGCTGCGAAAGTTCTTCGTCTGAGACACCACGTGATGATCGGGTGTGATAGGCTCTACGTTCAAATACAACGGTGCAAAACAGTTGCACACGCGAATACTCAGGTTAAACTTGACGAGCCTAGCATATAACAGATATGGCCTCGAACACGGAGACCGAAAGGTCGAGCGTGAATCATATAGTAGATATGATCAACATATTGATGTTCACCATTGAAACTACTCCATCTCACGTGATGATCGGACATGGTGTAGTTAATATTGATCACGTAATCACTTAGAAGATTAGAGGGATGTCTATCTAAGTGGGAGTTCTTAAGTAATATGATTAATTGAACTTAAATTTATCATGAACTTAGTACCTGATAGTATTTTGCTTGTCTATGTTTAATGTAGATAGATGGCTCGTGTTGTTGTTCCGTTGAATTTTAATGCGTTCCTTGAGAAAGCAAAGTTGAAAGATGATGGTAGCAATTACACGGACTGGGTCCGTAACTCGAGGATTATCCTCATTGCTGCATGTAAGAATTACGCCCCGAAGCACCGCTGGGTGCCAGCCTGCTTGCTGATGCAACCGATGACGTTAAGAACGTCTGGCAGAGCAAAGCTGATGACTACTCGATAGTTCAGTGTGCCATGCTTTACGGCTTAGAACCGGGCCTTCAACGACGTTTTGAACGTCATGGAGCATATGAGATGTTCCAGGAGTTGAAGTTAATATTTCAAGCAAATGCCCGGATTGAGAGATATGAAGTCTCCAATAAGTTCTATAGCTGCAAGATGGAGGAGAATAGTTACACAAGGAACACATACTCAAAATGTCTGGGTATAATAATCACTTGATTCAACCGGGAGTTAATCTTCCGATGATAGTGTCATTGACAAATTCTTCAATCACGCCACCAAGCTACAAGAGCTTCGTGATGAACTATAATATGCAAGGGATGGACAAGACTATTCCCGAGCTCTTCGCAATGCTAAAAGCATGGAGGTAGAAATCAAAAAGGAGCATCAAGTGTTGATGGTCAACAAGACCACCAGTTTCAAGAAAAGGGCAAAGGGAAGAAGAAGGAACTTCAAGAAGAACAGCAAACAAGTTGCTGCTCAAGAGAAGAAACCCAAGTCTGGACCTAAGCCCGAGACTGAGTGCTTCTACTTGCAAGCAGATCGACATCGAAGCGGAACTGCCCCAAGTATTTGGCGGATAAGAAGGATGGCAAAGTGAACAAAGGTATATGTGATATACATGTTATTGATGTGTACCTTACTAATGCTCGCAGTAGTACCTGGGTATTTGATACTGGTTCTGTTGCTAATATTTGCAACTCGAAACAGGAACTACGGATTAAGCAAAGATTGGCTAAGGACGAGGTGACGATGCGCGTGGGAAATGGTTCCAAAGTCGATGTGATCGCGGTCGGCACGCTACCTCTACATCTACCATCGGGATTAGTTTTAGACCTAAATAATTGTTATTTGGTGCCAGCGTTGAGCATGAACATTATATCTGGATCTTGTTTGATGCGAGACGGTTATTCATTTAAGTCAGAGAATAATGGTTGTTCTATTTATATGAATAATATCTTTTATGGTCATGCACCCTTGAAGAGTGGTCTATTTTTATTGAATCTCGATAGTAGTAACACATATTCATAGTGTTGAAACCAAAAGATACAAAGTTGATAATGATAGTGCAACTTATTTGTGGCACTGCCATTTGGGTCATATCGGTGTAAAACGCATGAAGAAACTCCATACTGATGGGTTTTTGGAATCACTTGATTATGAATCACTTGGTACTTGCGAGCCGTGCCTCATGGGCAAGATGACTAAAACGCCATTCTCCGGAACTATGGAGCGAGCAAATGATTTGTTGGAAATCATACATACTGATGTTTGTGGTCCAATGAATGTTGAGGCACGCGGCGAGTATCGTTATTTTCTCACCTTCACAGATGATTTGAGCAGATATGGGTATATCTACTTAATACAAATCTGAAACATTTGAAAAGTTCAAAGAATTTCAGAGTGAAGTGGAAAATCATCGTAACAAGAAAATAAAATTTCTACAATCTGATCGTGGAGGAGAATATTTGAGTTACGAGTTTGGTTTACATTTGAAACAATGCGGAATAGTTTAGCAACTCACGCCACCCGAACACCACAACGAAATGGTGTGTCCGAACGTCAGAATCGTATTTTACTAGATATGGTGCGATCTATGATGTCTCTTACTGATTTACCGCTATCATTTTGGGGTTATGCTTTAGAGACGGCCGCATTCACGCTAAATAGGGCACCATCAAAATCCGCTGAGACGACACCTCATGAACTGTGGTTTGGCAAGAAACCAAAGTTGTCGCTTCTTAAAGTTTGGGGCTGCGATGCTTATGTGAAGAAACTTCAACCAGATAAGCTCAAAACCAAATCGAGAAATGTGTCTTCATAGGATACCCAAAGGAGACTGTTGGGTACACCTTCTATCACAGATCTGAAGGCAAGATTTTCGCTGCTAAATTCGGATCCTTTCTAGAAAAAGAGTTTCTCTCGAAAGAAGTGAGTGGGAGGAAAGTAGAACTTGATGAGATAATCAGTATCTGCTCCCTTATTGAAAGTAGTTCATCACAAGAACCGTTCCTGTGACAACTACACCAATTAGTGAGGAAACTAATGATATTGATCATGAAACTTAAGATCAAGTTTCTCTTGAACTTCGAGGTCAACCAGAGTAAGATCCGCACTGAGTGGTACGGTAATCCTATTCGGAAGTCATGTTACTTGACCATGGTGAACCTACGAACTATGAGGAAGCGATGATGAGCCCAGATTCCACAAAATGTCTAGAAGCCATGAAATCTGAGATGGGATCCATGTATGAGAACAAATTATGGACTTTGGTTGACTTGCCCGATGATCAGCAAGCCATTGAGAATAAATGGATCTTTAAGAAGAAGACTGACGCTGATGTAATATAACTGTTTATAAAGCTCGACTTGTTGTGAAAGGTTTTCGACAAGTTCAAGGGGTTGACTACGATGAGACTTTCTCACCCGTAGCGATGCTTAAGTCTGTCCGAATCATGTTAGCAATTGCTGCATTTTATGATTATGAAATTTGGCAAATGGATGTCAAAACTGCATTCTTGAATGGATTTCTAGAAGAAGAGTTGTATATGATGCAACCAAAAGGTTTTGTCGATCCAAAAGGGCTAACAAAGTGTGCAAGCTCCAGCGATCAATTTATGGTCCAGTGCAAGCCTCTCGAGTTGGAATAAACGCTTTGATAGTGTGATCAAAGCATATGGTTTTATATGCACTTTTGGAGAAGCCTGTATTTACAAGAAAGTGAGTGGGAGCTCAGAGCATTTCGATATTATATGTGGATGACATATTATTGATTGGAAATGATATAGAATTTCTGGATAGCATAAAAGGATACTTGAATAAAAGTTTTTCAATGAAAGACCTCGTGAAGCTGCTTACATATTGGGCATCAAGATCTATAGAGATAGATCAAGACGCTTGATTGACTTTCACAAAGCACATACCTTGATAAAGTTTTGAAAAAGTTCAAAATGGATCAGGCAAAGAAAGGATTTTACTTGTATTACAAGGTGTGAAATTGAGTCGACTCAATGCCCGACCACAGCAGAAGATAGAGAGAAAATGAAAGATGTTCCCTATGCTTCAGCCATAGGATCTATCATGTATGCAATGTTGTGTACCAGACTGACGTATGCTTAGCAATAAGCTTGGCAGGAAGGTACCAAAGTAATCCAAGTGGATCATCGGACAGCGGTCAAGAACATCCCGAAATACCCGAAAAGGACTAAGGATATGTTTCTCGATATGGAGGTGACAAAGAGCTAGTCGTAAATGGTTACGCCGATGCAAGCTTTGACACTGATCCGGACGATTCTAAATCGCAAACCGGATACGTATTTTATTAAACGGTGGAGCTGTTAGTTGGTGCAGTTCTAAACAAAGCGCCGTGGCGGGATCTACATGTGAAGCGGAGTACATAGCTGCTTCGAAGCAGCAAATGAAGGAGTCTGGATGAAAGAATTCATTTCGATCTAGGTGTCATACCTAGTGCATCGGGCCAATGAAGATCTTCTGTGAAAATATGGTGCAATTGCCTTGGCAAAGGAATCCAGATTTCACAAGAGGACCAAGCACATCAAGAGACGCTTCAATTCCATCCGGGACCAAGTCCGTGGGAGACATAGAGATTTGCAAGATACATACGGATCTGAATGTTGCGACCCGTTGACTAAGCCTCTTCCACGAGCAAAACATGATCAACACCAAGACTCCATGGGTGTTAAAATCATTACTGTGTAATCTAGATTATTGACTCTAGTGCAAGTGGGAGACTGAAGGAAATATGCCCTAGAGGCAATAATAAAGTTATTATTTATTTCCTCATATCATGATAAATGTTTATTATTCATGCTAGAATTGTATTAACCGGAAACATGATACATGTGTGAATACATAGACAAACATATAGTCACTAGTATGCCTCTACTTGACTAGCTCATTAATCAAAGATGGTTATGTTTCCTAACCATAGACATGTGTTGTTATTTGATTAATGGGATCACATCATTAGGAGAATGATGTGATTGACATGACCCATTCCGTTAGCCTAGCACTTGATCGCTTAGTATATTGCTATTGCTTTCTTCATGACTTATACATGTTCCTATAACTATGAGATTATGCAACTCCTGCTACGGAGGAACACTTTGGTGCTACCAAACGTCACAACGAATCGGGTGATTATAAAGGAGTACTACAGGTGTCTCCAAAGGTACATGTTGGGTTGGCGATTTCGAGATTAGGTTTTGTCACTCCGATTGTCGGAGAGGTATCTCAGGCCCTCTCGGTAATGCACATCACTATAAGCCTTGCAAGCAATGTAGCTAATGAGTTAGTTACGGAATGATGCATTACGTAACGAGTAAAGAGACTTGCCAAGAACGAGATTGAACTAGGTATTGGATACCGACGATCGAATCTCGGGCAAGTAACATACCGATGACAAAGGAACAACGATGTTGTTATGCGGTTTGACCGATAAAGATCTTCGTAGAATATGTAGGAGCCAATATGAGCATCCAGGTTCCGCTATTGGTTATTGACCGAGAATAGTTCTAGGTCATGTCTACATAGTTCTCGAACCCGTAGGGTCCGCACGCTTAACGTATTTATGACAGTTTTATTATGAGTTTATAAGTTTTGATGTACCAAAGATTGTTCGAGTCCCGATGTGATCACGGACATGACGAGGAGTCTCAAATAGTCAAGACATAAAGATTGATATATTGGAAGCCTATATTTGGATATCGGAATGGTTCCGGTGAAACCGGATTTTACCGAACACCGGGTTACTGAACCTCCCGGGGTTAATGGGCCTTAGTGGGCCATAAGGGACAAGAGGAGGGCCGGCCAGGGCAGGCCGCGCGCCCCCCCCTAGTCCGAATAGGACAAGGAAGGGGGGCTCCCCCTTTCCTCTTTCCCCTTCCCCTTTCCTTCTCCAACAAGGCAAGAGGGGGGAGTCCTACTCCCGGTGGGAGTAGGACTCCTCAGCGCACCCCTTGGGGCCGCCGCACTCCCCCTCCCTCCTTTATATACGGGGCAGGGGGCACCCTAGAACACACAAGTTGATCTACGTGATCGCTCCTTAGCCGTGTCGGTGCCCCCTCCACCATATTCCACCTCGGTCATATCGTCATGAGTTTAGGCAAAGCCCTGCGCCGTAGAACATCATCATCGTCACCACGCCGTCGTGCTGACGGAACTCATCCCCGACACTTTGCTGGATCGGAGTCCGGGGATCGTCATCGAGCTGAACGTGTGCTGAACTCGGAGGTGCCGTAACGTTCGTACTTGGATCGGTCGGATCGTGAAGACGTACGACTACATCAACCGCGTTGTCATAACGCTTCCGCTTACGGTCTACGAGGGTACGTGGACAATACTCTCCCCTCTCGTTGCTATGCATCACCATGATCCTTGCGTGTGCGTAGGAATTTTTTTGAAATTACTACGTTCCCCAACAGCATATAATGCTATAAGTTCGGGGTGCCGCACTGTCGAAAGTGTTCGGACTTCTCACGCCGTATTGATGGGGTATACTGAAGCCCCTGGCGTACTGGTCGTACCAAAATGTACGGTTGCAATTTGTCGTAAATAAGCAGACAAGGAAAAAAGAAAATGTAATGCAATAATAGACGAACGCTATGCATTGTTATTAAATAATACGCCGAAGCATACGGATACAAGTAGTGCAATAAGCAAACAATAGGACTATTTGACATGTCATATCCAAGGGCAAGCTACGTATGGGTATTTAAAACAGGTATTGCGATCGTTATCAGAGACCACCTGGGGATTCCCTTGTATGTCAGAGCTTCTTGCTTCCTTGGTACGTCCAGCCATCAGATGTCACATCCCTAGCTTCTGGCAATGCACTAGGCTAGCCTCATGAGTGTCATCATGTTTAAGTTTCAAATGAACTTGAAATGGGGATTCTTTAAACCCTAGCATCAAAGGAATTCACTAGGTTCACCTAAAATATTTTCATTAAATCCAAATGGTTTTAAAAAAATGTTCATCATTTATGGAAAATGCCGTAAACAGTAACCAAAGGTGATGCACATTTTTCCATGACCTATTTGGGCTCTGAATTAAATCATACTCTATTTGCATTTGGACATTTAAATGCTATAAAATATTTTAAATATCCAAATAATCATAAACTTAAATGTTTACTGTTGGATATATTCCAAACAGTGGGCTTGAGCAAGTTTCATGATTTTTGAGTGTGCCTAAGTATTTTTAATAAAGCCCTGACACTACAGAAGAAATAGAAAAACAGAGAAGAATTAGACAAATAGAGAGAGAGAAAAACCCACCTGAGGTTGCTCACAGAGCCCATCCAGTGGCCCACTTACCTGGCCCAGCCCATCCCGAGCCACCACCGTCTCCCACCTCGTGCCAGAAGGACGCGAGGCGTGTGGCCACCGCGCACCGGCACGCGCCCGGCCACCTCCTCCCTCCCTCCCTGCCTGGCTCCTCCTCGACGCGTCCGGATGACGCCACGCAACCCCCAGAGCCGTCTGGCTCTCCCTCTCTCTCTCCCCCGAACGCTCTCACCCTCCTCTGTTCTTTCCGCCCGAACACCTCCGTCGCCGCCGCTCGCCACCACCGCGGACACCGCCATCCCGGCGACGCCCTGAGGTGCCCAAGAGCTCCGCCTACTACCCCTCTTCCTCCTCGTCGAGTTGTGCAACGCCGGACGGCCCTGAGCGTCTCCACGCCGTCGTCTTCAACCTCCCGATGCCGAAGATCTCCATCGCCGCCCCGACTGCTCCGGCCTCTCCCCGAGCCCTCTGCGACACGTGCTGCAACTGCTGTGAGCTCTTCCGTCGTTTGCCCCTCCTCCCCATGCCTCTCGATCACCGTAGCCGCCGTTTCGACCGAGGCCGAAGCTCACCGCCGCCGGCCATGTCGCCGTCGTGGCTGCAGACACCGTAGCTCGTGCCTGGGCGCGTCACAGTGCTCGGTTTGCTCCCAGAAGATGACCCCGACCACCAGTTGGACCTGCTGCACTGTAACCCCGAACCAAGGCCGTCTGAAGCTCGGCTGCCGCCGAGCTCTGTCGCCGGGCGCTTACTCCAGCCACTCCCCGGCCGCGCCACCACCACGGTTGGATGCGGACGAAGTCCCACATCCGTGTAGCTGTGCTTCGCGCGCCAAACGGGAATTGATGTAATATATGTAAAGAGCAGTCCTTCTCCGTGCGCAATCGATTATTCTCTTGAAAAATCTTGGAGCATTTAAAAATTTCCGTATTTATAAATTTATTGATTTTTATGACTAAATTTCTTTTCTTATGAGTTTTACAAAATGTATCCCCAGAGTGAAAATGTCTCGTCCTTGGGCGCGCTCCATGCCAAATCCGCCAGAGGAAAATTATGGCACACAAACAAGCAACAATTTCACACATGTGGGCAAATCGAGTCAACAGGCGTGAAACAGCATTTTCCCAAGTATGCCGCCTTTATGAACAGAGTCAGCAACAACATCAGAAATGATGAACCAAGTCATCAATATGGGAAATCACCGTGGACAGATCAGCAGCAATCCAAATTGTCTGAGCTACAGATGATGCGTCCCCCAACATTTTCCCATACTGACAAACCTCTTGAGGCCGATGATTGGCTTCGAGACATGGAAAGAAAATTAATTATTGCACAGTGTTCAGAACGTGAGAAGGTACTATATGCACCGCACTATCTCACTGGAGCAGCTTCATCATGGTGGGAAAATTTCCTACACATGCACCCCAACGAAAATGATACAACCTGGGAGGAGTTCAAAGAAGGTTTTCGTGGGGCGCACATTCCTAAAAGTGTTATGAAGATCAAGAAGAGAGAGTTTGATGACCTCAAACAAAGGACCATGACGGTGTCAGAATACAACAGTCAGTTTACTCTGTTGTCTCACTACGCCAACGAAGAGCGTATGACTGAAAGCAAGAAGATGGAAAAATTCCTGGACGGTCTGGCACCCGCGCTTAAATGCCAGCTGGTTGTGCACACCTTCCCAGATTTCAAAACACTGGTGGATAAGGCTATTACCTTGGAAAATGAGCGACGCAGCTTGGAGGATTTCCGCAAGCGCAAAAGGGACCAGACTACCCTTGCTCGCAACCACCGAAGCAAGACGGATTTTCAGAAAAGTGGGACACACAAACCCACGACAAACATCTCACACCCAATCAAGAATTTCCATGCAAGGGACAAGGAGTTCACATATCGCCCAAAGTTACATTTGCTACGCTTGTGGAGAAGAAGGGCACTATACCAAGCAATGCCCCAAGCCAAGGAACTCAACCCCAAAGCCGAACAACGGTGGCAATAATTCAACGCCCAAGCGAAACAATTTCAACCCCAATAACTGAAGGAAATATGCCCTAGAGGCAATAATAAAGTTATTATTTATTTCCTTATATCATGATAAATGTTTATTATTCATGCTAGAATTGTATTAACCGAAACATAATACATGTGTGAATATATAGACAAACAGATGTCACTAGTATGCCTCTACTTGACTAGCTTGTTAATCAAAGATGGTTATGTTTCCTAACCATGAACAAGGAGTTGTTATTTGATTAACAAGGTCACATCATTAGTTGAATGATCTGATTGACATGACCCATTCCGTTAGCTTAACACTTGATCGCTTAGTATGTTAATGCTTTCTTCATGACCCATACATGTTCCTGTAACTATGAGATTATGCAACTCCCATTTACCGGAGGAACACTTTGGTACTACCAAACGCCACAACGTGAATCGGGTGATTATAAAGGAGTACTACAGGTGTCTCCAAAGGTACTTGTTGGGTTGGCGATTTGAGATTAGGTTTTGTCACTCCGATTGTCGGAGAGGTATCTCTAGGCCTTCTCGGTAATACACATCACATAAAGCCTTGCAAGCATTGCAACTAAAGAGTTAGTTGTGAGATGATGTATTACGGAACGAGTAAAGAGACTTTCCGAACGAGATTAAACTAGGTATTGGATACCGACGATCGAATCTCGGAAAGTAACATACCGATGACAAAGGAACAACGTATGTTGTTATGCGGTTTGACCGATAAAGATCTTCGTAGAATATGTAGGAACCAATATGAGCATCCAGGTTCCGCTATTGGTTATTGACCGAGAATAGTTCTAGGTCATGTCTACATAGTTCTCGAACCGTAGGGTCCGCACGCTTAAGGTTTCAATGACGCTTATTATGAGTTTATGTATTTTGATGTACCAAGGAGTTCGAGTCCCGGATGTGATCACGGACATGACGAGGAGTCTCGAAATGGTCGAGACATAAAGATTGATATATTGATGGTTATATTCGGACACGGAAAGGTTCCGGAAGTTTCGGAGAAAACCGAGTGCCGAGGGGTTACGGAACCCCGGGAAGTTATGGGCCTTATTGGGCCAAGAGGGAGAGAGAGGGCTGCACCAGAGGTGGTGCGCCTCCATGGGGAGTCCGACTGACTAGGAGGGGCAGCCCCCTTCCTCTCCCTCTCCTCTCTTCCTTCCCTTCCCTCTTCCTAGTAGGACTAGGAAAGGGAGTCCTACTCCTACTAGGAGGAGGACTCCCTCCCTGGTGCGCCCAAGGCTGGCGGCCCTCCCCTTGCTCCTTTATATACGGGGCAGGGGGCACCCTAGAACACACAAGTTGATCTACGGATCGTTCCTTAGCCGTGTGCGGTGCCCCCTCCACCATATTCCACCTCGGTCATATTGTAGCGGTGCTTAGGCGAAGCCTCGCAACGGTAGAACATCAAGATCGCCACCACGCCGTCGTCGTCGACGGAACTCCTTCCCCGACGCTTTGCTGGATCGGAGCTCGGGATCGCCATCGAGCTGAACGTGTGCCAAGAACTCGGAGGTGCCGGAGTAACGGTGCTTGGATCGGTCGGATCGTGAAGACGACGACTACATCAACCGCGTTAATATAACGCTTCGCTTTCGGTCTCACGAGGGTACGTGGACGGACACTCTCCCTCTCGTTGCTATGCCATCACCATGGTCTTGCGTGATCGTAGGAAAATTTTTGAAATTACTACGCTTCCCAACAAAGGCATCCGAGCCTGGTTTTATGCGTTGATGTCATATGCACGAGTAGAACACAAGTGAGTTGTGGGCGATACAAGTCATACTACCTACCAGCATGTCATACTTTGGTTCAGCGGTATTGTGAGATGAAGCGCCCGGACCGACATTACGCGTGACGCTTACGCGAGACTGGTTTCACCGCTGTGAGCACTCGTTGCTTAAAGGTGACCGGCGGGTGTCTGTCTCTCTCACTTTAGTTGAACTGAGTGTGGCTACGCCCGTCCTTGAGAAGGTTAAACGGAGTCTATTTGACGAAGTATCGTTGTGGTTTTGATGCGTAGGTAAGAACGGTTCTTGCTCAGCCCGTAGCAGCCACGTAAAACTTGCAACAACAAAGTAGAGGACGCCTAACTTGTTTTTGCAGGGCATGTTGTGATGTGATATGGTCAAGACGTGATGCTATATTTTATTGTATGAGATGATCATGTTTTGTAACCGAAGTTATCGGCAATCGGCAGGAGCCATATGGTTGTCGCTTATTGTATGAAATGCAACGCCATGTAATTGCTTTACTTTATCACTAAGCGGTAGCGATAGTCGAGAAGCAATAGTTGGCGAGACGACAACGATGCTACGATGGAGATCAAGGTGTCGCTACCGGTGACGATGGTGATCATGACGGTGCTTTGGAGATGGAGATCACAAGCACAAGATGATGATGGCCATATCATATCACTTATATTGATTGCATGTGATGTTTATCCTTTATGCATCTTATCTTGCTTTGATTGACGGTAGCATTATAAGATGATCTCTCACTAAAAATTATCAAGTAGTGTTCTCCCGAGTATGCACCGTTGCCAAAGTTCGTCGTGCCGAGACACCACGTGATGATCGGGTGTGATAAGCTCTCGTCCATCTACAACGGGTGCAAGCCAGTTTTGCACACGCAGAATACTCAGGTTATACTTGACGAGCCTAGCATATACAGATATGGCCTCGAACACGGAGACCGAAGGTCGAACGTGAATCATATAGCGATATGATCAACATAAGATGTTCACCATTGAAAACTACTCCATCTCACGTGATGATCGGTTATGGTTTAGTTGATTTGGATCACGTGATCACTTAGATAACTAGAGAGATGTCTGTCTAAGTGGGAGTTCTTTAATAATATGATTAATTGAACTTAAATTTATCATGAACTTAGTACCGATAGTATTTTGCTTGTCTATGTTTACTGTAGATAGATGGCTCGTGCTGTTGTTCCGTTGAATTTTAATGCGTTCCTTGAGAAAGCAAAGTTGAAAGATGATGGTAGCAATTACACGGACTGGGTCCGTAACTGAGGATAATCCTCATTGCTGCACGTAAAAGTTACGCCCCGGAAGCACCGCTGGGTGACAGCCTGCTGCAGATGCCGAGCCGAAGTTGTGAACGTCTGCAAAGCAGAGCTGATGACTACTCTATAGTTCAGTGTGCCATGCTTTACGGCTTAGAACCGGTCTTCAACGACGTTTTGAACGTCATGGAGCATATGAGATGTTCCAGAGTTGAAGTTGATATTTCAACAGAATGCCCGGATTGAGAGATATGAAGTCTCCAATAAGTTCTATAGCTGCAAGATGGAGGAGAATAGTTACGCAAGGAGCACATACTCAAAATGTCCGGTATTACAATCACTTGAATCAACCGGGAGTTAATCTTCCGGATGATTGTGTCATTGATGAAATTCTTCAATCACGCCACCAAGCTACAAAGGCTTCGTGATGAACTATAATATGCAAGGGTTAGTAAAGACTATGCTCGAGCTCTTCGCAATGCTAAAAGCTGCGGAGGTAGAAATCAAAAAGGAGCATCAAGTGTTGATGGTCAATAAGACCACTAGTTTCAAGAAGAAAGGCAAAGGGAAGAAGAAGGAACTTCAAGAAGAACAGCAAACAAGTTGCTGATCAGAGAAGAAACCCAAGTCTGGACCTAAGCCTGAAACTGAGTGCTTCTACCGCAAGCGATCGGTCACCGAAGCGGAACTGCCCCAAGTATTTGGCGGATAAGAAGGATGGCAAAGTGAACAAAGGTATATGTGATATACTTGTTATTGATGTGTACCTTACTAGAGCTCGCAGAGTACACAGGTATTTGATACTTGGTTACATTGCTAATATTTGCAACTCAAACAGAACTACGGATTGCTTAACACCGCAAAGGACGAGGTGACGATGCGCGTGGGAACGGTTCCAAAGTCGATGTGATCGCAATCGGCACGCTACCTCTACATCTACCTTCGGATTAGTTTTAGACCTGAATAATTGTTATTTGGTGCCAGCGTTGAGCATGAACATTATATCTGGATCTTGTTTGATGCGAGACGGTTATTCATTTAAATCAGAGAATAATGGTTGTTCTATTTATATGAATAATATCTTTTATGGTCATGCACCCTTGAAGAGTGGTCTATTTTAATGAATCTCGATAGTAGTGATACACATATTCATAATGTTGAAACCAAAAGATGCAGAGTTGATAATGATAGTGCAACTTATTTGTGGCACCGCCGCTTAGGTCATATCGGTATAAAACGCATGAAGAAACTCCATACCGATGGACTTTTGGAGTCACTTGATTATGAATCACTTGGCACTTGCGAACCGTGCCTCATGGGCAAGATGACTAAAACACCGTTCTCGGTACTATGGAGAGAGCAACAGATTTATTGGAAATCATACATACGGATGTATGTGGTCCAATGAATGTTGAAGCTCGTGGCGGATATCGTTATTTTCTCACCTTCACAGATGATTTGAGCAGATATGGGTATATCTACTTAATGAAACATAAGTCTGAAACATTTGAAAAGTTCAAAGAATTTCAGAGTGAAGTTGAAAATCATCGTAATAAGAAAATAAAGTTTCTACGATCTGATCGTGGAGGCGAATATTTGAGTTACGAGTTTGGTCTACATTTGAAACAAAGCGGAATAGTTTCGCAACTCACGCCACCCGAACACCACAGCGCAATGGTGTGTCGAACGTCGAATCGCACTTTACTGGATATGGTGCGATCTATGATGTCTCTTACAGATTTACCGCTATCATTTTGGGGTTATGCTCTTGAGACGGCGCATTCACGTTAAATAGGACACCGTCAAAATCCGCTGAGACGACGCCTTATGAACTATGGTTTAGCAAGAAACCAAAGTTGTCGCTTCGAAAGTTTGGGGTTGCGATGCTTATGTGAAGAAACTTCAACCTGATAAGCTTGAACCCAAATCGGAGAAATGTGTCTTCATAGGATACCCAAAGGAGACAATTGGGTACACCTTCTATCACAGATCCGAAGGCAAAACATTCGTTGCTAAAAATGGATCCTTTCTAGAGAAGGAGTTTCTCTCGAAAGAAGTGAGTGGGAGGAAAGTGGAACTTGATGAGGTAATAGTACCAGCTCCCTTATTGGAAAGTAGTTCGTCACAGAAATCAGTTTCTGTAACACCTACACCAGTTAGTGAGGAAGATAATGATAAAGATCATGAAACTTCAGATCAAGTTGTCACCGAACTCAGAGATCAACCAGAACAAAATCCGCACTGAGTGGTACGGTAATCCTATTCGGAAGTCATGCTACTAGATCATGATGAACCTACGAACTATGAAGAAGCGATGGTGAGCCCAGATTCCATA
Source organism: Aegilops longissima (assembly GCA_021605205.1). NCBI lineage: Eukaryota > Viridiplantae > Streptophyta > Magnoliopsida > Poales > Poaceae > Aegilops > Aegilops longissima. Next base: position 43,020 of record JAHIAM010000037.1, on the reverse strand, counting down.
AAATGGCTTGAAGCCATGAAATCTGAGATGGGATCCATGTATGAGAACAAAGTATGGACTTTGGTAGACTTGCCCGATGATCGGCAAGCTATTGAGAATAAATGGATTTTTAAGAAGAAGACCGACGCTGATGGTAATGTAATCGTCTACAAAGCTCGACTTGTTGCAAAAGGTTTTCGACAAGTTCAAGGGGTTGACTACGATGAGACTTTCTCACCAGTGGCGATGCTTAAGTCCGTCCGAATCATGTTAGCAATTGCGCATTTTATGATTATGAAATTTGGCAAATGGATGTAAAACTGCATTCTTGAATGGATTTCTAGAAGAAGAGTTGTATATGATACAACCAGAAGGTTTTGTCGATCCAAAGGGTGCTAACAAAGTGTGCAAGCTCCAACGATCAATTTATGGTCCGTGCAAGCCTCTCGGAGTTGGAATAAACGCTTTGATAGTGTGATCAAAGCATATGGGTTTATACAGACTTTTGGAGAAGCTCAGATTTACAAGAAAGTGAGTGGGAGCTCAGAGCATTTCTAATATTATATGTGGACGACATATTATTGATTGGAAATGATATAGAATTTCTGGATAGCATAAAAGGATACTTGAATAAAAGTTTTTCAATGAAAGACCTCGGTGAAGCTGCTTACATATTAGGCATCAAGATCTATAGAGATAGATCAAGACGCTTGATTGGACTTTCACAAAGCACATACCTTGATAAAGTTTTGAAAAGGTTCAAAATGGATCGAGCAAAGAAAGGTTTTTACCTGTGTTACAAGGTGTAAGATTGAGTCGGACTCAATGCCCGACCACAACAGAAGATAGAGAGAAATGAAAGATGTTCCTATGCTTCAGCCATAGGCTCTATCATGTATGCAATGCTGTGTACCAGACTGACGATGCTTAGCTGTAAGCTTGGCAGGAAGGTACCAAAGTAATCCAGAGTGGATCATCGGACAGCGGTCAAGAACATCCCGAAATACCGAAAAGGACTAAGGATATGTTTCTCGATATGGAGGTGACAAAGAGCTAGTCGTAAATGGTTACGCCGATGTAAGCTTTGACACGATCCGACGATTCTAAATCGCAAACCGGATACGTGTTTTTATTAAACGGTGGAGCTGTCGGTTGGTGCAGTTCTAAACAAAGCGCCGTGGCGGGATCTACATGTGAAGCGGAGTACATAGCTGCTTGGAAGCAGCAAATGAAGGAGTCTGGATGAAAGAGTTCATTTCGATCTAGGTGTCATACCTAGTGCATCGGGACCGATGAAGATCTTCTGTGACAATCTCGTGCAATTGCCTTGGCAAAAGAATCCAGATTTCACAAGAGGACCAAGCACATCAAGAGACGCTTCAATTCCATTCGGGACCAAGTCCAAGTGGGAGACATAGAGATTTGCAAAATACATACGGATCTGAATGTTGCAGACCCGTTGACTAAGCCTCTTCCACGAGCAAAACATGATCAGCACCAAGACTCCATGGGTGTAAGGATCATTACTTTGTAATCTAGATTATTGACTCTAGTGCAAGTGGGAGACTCAAGGAAATATGCCCTAGAGGCAATAATAAAGTTATTATTTATTTCCTTATATCATGATAAATGTTTATTATTCATGCTAGAATTGTATTAACCGGAAACATAATACATGTGTGAATATATAGACAAACAGTATGTCACTAGTATGCCTCTACTTGACTAGCTTGTTAATCAAAGATGGTTATGTTTCCTAACCATGAACAAGGAGTTGTTATTTGATTAACAAGGTCACATCATTAGTTGAATGATCTGATTGACATGACCCATTCCGTTAGCTTAACACTTGATCGTTTAGTATGTTAATGCTTTCTTCATGACCCATACATGTTCCTGTAACTATGAGATTATGCAACTCCCATTTACGGAGGAACACTTTGGGTACTACCAAACGTCTGGCAACGAATCGGGTGATTATAAAGGAGTACTACAGGTGTCTCCAAAGGTACTTGTTGGGTTGGCGTATTTGAGATTAGGTTTTGTCACTCCGATTGTCGGAGAGGTATCTCTAGGCCTTCTCGGTAATACACATCACATAAAGCCTTGCAAGCATTGCAACTAAAGAGTTAGTTGTGAGATGATGTATTACGGAACGAGTAAAGAGACTTTCCGTAACGAGATTAAACTAGGTATTGGATACCGACGATCGAATCTCGGAAAGTAACATACCGATGACAAAGGGAACAACGTATGTTGTTATGCGGTTTGACCGATAAAGATCTTCAGAGAATATGTAGGAACCAATATGAGCATCCAGGTTCCGCTATTGGTTATTGACCGAGAATAGTTCTAGGTCATGTCTACATAGTTCTCGAACCGTAGGGTCCGCACGCTTAAGGTTTCAATGAGCGGTTATTATGAGTTTATGTATTTTGATGTACCAAGGAGTTCGAGTCCGGATGTGATCACGGACATGACGAGGATTCTCGAAATGGTCGAGACATAAAGATTGATATATTGGATGGTTATATTCGGACACGGAAAGGTTCCGGAAGTTTCGGAGAAAACCGGAGTGCCGGAGGGGTTACGGAACCCCGGGGAAGTTATGGGCCTTATTGGGCCAAGAGGGAGAGAGAGGCTGCACCAGGAGGTGGTGCGCCCCCCTCCATGGGGAGTCCGACTGGACTAGGGAGGCGCAGCCCCCTTCCCTCTCCCTCTCCTCTCTTTTCCTTCCCTTCCTCTTCCTAGTAGGACTAGGAAAGGGAGTCCTACTCCTACTAGGAGGAGGACTCCCCCCTTGGTGCGCCCCAAGGCTGGCCGCCCTCCCCTTGCTCCTTTATATACGGGGCAGGGGGCACCCTAGAACACACAAGTTGATCTACGGATCGTTCCTTAGCCGTGTCGCGGTGCCCCCTCCACCATATTCCACCTCGGTCATATTGTAGCGGTGCTTAGGCGAAGCCCTGCAACGGTAGAACATCAAGATCGTCACCACGCCGTCGTCTTGTGGAACTCCTTCCCCGACGCTTTGCTGGATCGGAGCTCGGGGATCGCCATCGAGCTGAACGTGTGCCAAGAACTCGGAGGTGCCGAGTAACGGTGCTTGGATCGGTCGGATCGTGAAGACGTCGACTACATCAACAGCGTTAATATAACGCTTCCGCTTTCGGTCTACGAGGGTACGTGGACGGACACTCTCCCCTCTCGTTGCTATGCCATCACCATGGTCTTGCGTGATCGTAGGAAAATTTTTGAAATTACTACGTTTCCCAACAATAACAACCACAGGAAGGGTCATCTGAACCACGTGACCAGAGAAGAAGCGCAAAATGCCCCAGATATCGTACTCGGTACGTTCCCTGTCAACACAATACCTGCCACGGTTTTGTTTGATTCTGGAGCTTCTCCCTCGTTCATTTCGAAGAGGTCTGCTTTGCAAAATAATTTTTCGATGCTTCCCTTGGAAAAATCCATGATTATCAAGTCCCCTGGGATTAACCAAGTGACTCAGAGGTACTGCCAAGGTGTGGTTATTGAATTTGAAGGATTGAAGTTTCACGCCAACCTTATTGTATTGGAAAATAAAGGACTGGATGTCATCTTAGGGATGGATTGGTTAACCACCAACAAAGGATTTATTGACCGCTTCAACTGGACCATAAATCTCACCCACCATCACGGGAAGACAATAAAAGTTTCAGCCAAAGAGAGACAAATATCTCGGCAATCGAGATTGAACAAGGTGGACGTTTCTGAGTTAAGCAAAGTTCCAGTAGTGTGTGAATTTCCAGATGTATTTCCCGAAGAACTACCAGGCATGCCACCAGACCGAGAGATAGAATTCAGCATTGAGCTAGCACCCGGAACCGCCCCCATATACAAGAAACCATACAGAATGGCACCATCCGAGTTGGTAGAATTGAAGAAGCAAATAAAAGAATTACTGGACAAAGGATATATACGAGCCAGCTCCTCACCTTGGGGTTCACCAATTTTATTTGCCAAGAAAAAGGATGGGACACTGAGATTGTGTATAGACTATCGAGCACTTAACATGGTCACAATCAAGAACAAATACCCGATGCCACGGATAAATGATTTACTTGATCAGCTCGCTCAGGCCAAGGTTTTCTCAAAAATTTACTTAAGGTCGGGATACCATCAATTAAAAGTGCGAACAGAAGATATCCCCAAGACATCCTTCACCTCCAGATACGGACTGTATGAGTTCACAGTAATGCCGTTTGGATTAACAAACGCCCCCGCATATTTTGTTCACCTCATGAACAAGGTATTTATGAAGTTTATGGACAAGTTTGTTGTGGTATTCATCGATGATATTCTGATATACTCCAAGACACCAGAAGAGCACGCTGAACATCTCAGAATCGTACTAGGAGAACTAAGGAAACATCAATTGTACGCCAAGTTCAGCAAGTGTGAATTTTGGCTAAGACAGGTAGGTTTTCTGGGCCATGTACTGACCCAAGAAGGTATTGTCGTAGACCCGGAAAAGGTCAAGGCCGTACTTGGCTGGAAGCCACCAGCGAGCGTAACGGATGTACGAAGTTTCTTGGGAATGGCAGGATACTACCAAAGATTTATTGAAGGATTCTCCACCATAGCAAAGCCAATGACGTAGTTACTCAAGAAGGACAAGAAGTTTGAATGGACGGAAGCTTGCGAGAAAAGTTTCCAAGAACTAAAAGGAAATTAACAACGGCACCAAGATTAATTGTGCGGACATACACAAGAATTTTGAGGTGTATTGTGGCGCATCCCGAAGGGCCTCGGATGCGTATTGATGCAAGAAGGCAAGGTAGTCGCAGATGTTTCGACAACCGCAAGCATGAAGAAAATTATCCTACTCATGACTTGGAGTTGGCAGCAGTCATCCATGCACTCAAAGAGTGGAGACACTTCCTACTTGGAAATCGTTGTGAAATATACACACCATAAGAGCCTCAAGTATATTTTCACACAACCGGAACTCAATTTATGGCAACGACGCTGGTTGGAATTAGTGAAGTATTATGATGTTGGAATCCACTATCATCTAGGAAAAGCAAATGTAGTGGCGGATGCTCCTAGTCGGAACCCTAGCTCAGACAACGACAACCTATCAAACCTGAGACCTGAATTTTGGCAGGAGTTTGCTAAACTCAACTTAATGGTGGTCACCGAAGGCAGTGTGTCGAATTTGGAAATATAGCCTACCCTGATAGAAAAGATTAAGGAGGCTCAGCATGGGCACCCCAGCATTGAAGGCATAAAACGAAAAGTGAGTTCGGGCAAGGCCTCAGAATTCATCATAGACGAGCAGGGAATATTGTGGTACGGAGATAGGCTTTGCGTACCAAATATCGAGGACCTTAAACAGCAAATTTTAGTTGAAGGGCACACCGCTCCGTATTCAATCCATCCTGGAGGAACAAAAATGTACAAGGATCTTCAGGAAAAAATTTGGTGGCACGGTATAAAAAGGGACATAGCCACGTTCATTGCATGTTGTGGCTCATGTCAATGTATCAAGGCACAGCACCAGAAACCGGCCGGACTATTACAACCAAATAAGATACCCGAGTGGAAATGGGACGAGATTGGAATGGATTTTATTGTTGGACTACCTCGGTCACGACACAGGAATGATACCATTTGGGTCATCACAGATAGACTGACTAAGGTGGCACACTTCATCCCTGTGAAGACAACCCACACCACTCAGAAGCTTGCCAGGCTTTATCTTTCCCGTATCGTCTGCTTACATGGAGTTCCAAAGACTATAATATCGGACAGAGGCACTCAATTCGTCTCCCGATTTTTGGATCAATTACAATAAGCTCTGGGAACTCAACTGGCGTTTAGTACCGCATACCATCCCCAGAGTGATGGACAAACTGAACGCGTAAACCAAATTCTAGAAGATATGCTGAGAGCATGTGTCCTCACTTATGGAACTAGTTGGGAAGAAAGCTTGCCATACGCAGAGTTCGCATACAACAACAGTTACCAAGCCAGCCTGCAAATGGCACCATTTGAAGCTCTGTACGGGCGGAGATGTCGTACCCCGCTAAATTGGTCAGAAACCGGAGACAGTCATATATTCGGCCCAGACATGCTCAAGGAGGCTGAGGAGAAAGTAGGGATCGACTCAAGACAGCTCAAAGTCGACAGAAGAGTTATTACGATCCAAAACATCGGGGAGTCAGTTTTGAACCCGGTGAGTTTGTGTACCTCGAGTATCTCCTATGAGGGGCCTGCAACGATTCAAGGTTATGGGAAAGCTAGCACCAAGATTCATCGGACCATTCTGTATAGTGGCACGAAGAGGCACGGTAGCCTACCAGCTAGACTTACCCGAAGAATTATCCGATGTCCACGACGTGTTCCACGTCTCGCAGTTGAGGAAGTGCGTGAGCAACCCAGAGAAGCAAGTATCCCATGAAAATATTGACGTGCAACTAGACCTCACCTATCGGGAACATCCAATAAAAATATTAGAGGAGTGCGAAAGGAGGACCCGACGAAAACCATCAAGTTTTTCGAGTTCGTGGAGCAATCACACCGAGAATGAAGCAACTTGGGAAAGAGAGGATTTTCTTGGACGAGCACCCACACTTATTTGAGGATCAGCTGAAATCTCGGGACTAGATTTTTCCTAAGGGGTAGGTGTTGTGACACTTCAAAAAAATTATTTAGTTTTCAACAAAAACTTTGTTTGATTTGAAGAAGGTCATTTAAATCCTTCCAAAACCTCTCTCTCAAAACTTTTCCCCATGGCAAGGATTTTATTTTTTTTGTATCTTCTTCAACCCTGGTGTTTGGTTATTAAAACCTTTCTTCTGATTTTTTCCCATCTCAAATATATTTTTTGGAATTTATTTTCTTTTAAAAAGAAACCCTATGGGTTTTGGGGCTACTCTTTTGTTTTTAAACCACCCATGGTTTTACCATGCCTCATGTGGTAATTTCTTCCAAAACCCCTCCCTCCACTTTGGGGCAATCCAAACATTCTGTTTCGACAGGTCCAACCCATTTTTGAATTTTATTTCATTTATTTTTTCCCAAAAACAATTCTGTCATTTATTTTGAGCCTAGATGATTTACAAAGGAAGTACCTGATTTCCTTTGAGTTTTGATCTCAAACCAACTCCTCTGGATAGTCCTTAACACCCCCAACCTAGATCCATCAAGATCCACTCTTCCTCTTTTCAAAATTTTCAACTTTCAACCTCTGCAAGTTTGGACCAGATTCATCATTTTTGGTGAAATTCATATTTTCCTTTCTCCATAAATTCCACCAAAATTCAGGCAGCCCCCAGGTGCTTTGAGAGGCCACCACACCAAAGATCAGCCCCAGATAAATTTTTCTCATGCTTGAATCATTTCATCAAACACTTGGTCGGCATTTATTCTCGTGCATATTCAGTAAAATTCAGAATTTCAGAGTTTTGTCAGTGTCGTTTTTCCTCAGTGCCTTGTCATCGATCACCAGTGCACCCTGGCGCGTTGCGCACGGCCTCTCCTCCTTGACCAGAGCACCGCATGCTCTCTTGGACGGGCGCAGGTGTCGGTGGCGGCGAGCATCGCCGATGCCGGCAGCTTCTGCGGTAGCAGAGCCACCCGTGACGGCCAACGGGAGCCAGCGCCAGCTCGCTACGCCGTCCGGCGCCGCCCAACGCCCCCTAGCCCTCCGCGTGGCCTTCTGCATGCCAGCGCACACCGTAGCACCATCGCCGTGGCCCGGCAAGCACAGGGCGCGCCCTCTGCCGCCGACGGACCCGCGCCGCCCCGTTCTGTCGAAACCACCCATGCGCGCCTAATCCAACCTGGTTTAGCTTCTAAACGGAACCCGTGGACCTCCACGTTGATGCCCAACCCCCTAATCTCCCGACCAAGCACTGCACCGCCGTAACCATCGCCGGAGATCCCCATTCACGGCCACCGCCTCGGATCACCTATAAAAAGGGGTCCCGAGCTTGTTCTCAAGCACGCACCACCTCTACTCCTCACCAGAACCCCGCCAAGCCACCAGGAGGACCTCGAGGAGGTCTCCTCCCCCAACTTCGGCCGCCCCGATCCGCCTCGGCCACCAGCTCGATCCACTCCGGTGAGGCCATCCCCGCCACCCAAACCTCGTCAGTAGTCTCCTCGAGCACCCAGTGATCTAACCCAGGCTTCAATTTGACCTCCGCAGCCCTCCTCGACGAGATCCAACTTCACCCGAGCCGCCGTCCGCCGGAGCAAGGACCGCCGTCGACGTGGTGCTCGCCGACGACCACCACCACCACCCACAGACGCAGAAGGTCACGCTGATCACGTAGGTACTCTCCGATCCTCCTAACTCGCCGTGGATCGCCGCCGGTGACCACCGCAGCTCTCGGGCGCCGACGAGCTCTGTTTCTCCCCCGGTTTGAAATTTCAAACCTGATGGGTGGGACCCCTCGTCAGTATTTTCTTTTTTCGAACTGTTTTCTGAAAACGCCTTCGGGCAAAGTACGTCTCCCTTTGCAGTTGACGGCTTTTTAGCCGAAGCGTTTTCTGTTTTTATAAGTTGGCCCCTGGATACTTTCTGTTTCATTACAGATGAGTCCCTGGATTAAAACCTTTATAACTTTTAAACAGAAACTGATTTTTGATTAATTCTTTTTCTGTCATCTCTATTGTTCTCTCTAGTTTTTTTTCATATTTATTTGAAAAATATTTGGAACACTTTTTTTGTGCACCCTCGGTATTTACGTTAGTACGTATTTTTCTTATCACGTAGATACCGGAGGAGGTGACGAAACCGCGAACTTCGCCGAGCTAGACTACGACTACTCCGAACCAGGCAAGCATGTTTGAACTTTTGATATGATGAGTGTCTTTGGCATGTTTGCATTAAGTAGTATCATGGCATGAGCATTTCGATAAAAGTTATATTACATGCAAAGTTGAGGCAAGTGAGTTTCGAAAATCCATAAGTTGTTGGATATGAGTTTGCATGGCCATGTGATGGCATGAGAATGGGTAAGATGGCAGTGTTGTAGCATGCCAGTCTTATGCCACACTATTTGACTCCAGTGTCAACGTGAATCAAGTCACGTTTCCATCCATTTACCCTTCCTGTACTACCACATGTTTTCCGCAAGGGATATGGCTTAGTAAGTCGCAAACCTCTTTCCTGGTACACACCAAATAGAGAGGCCGTAATGAGGGTTCCATGGCCCTGGATTAAAGCCAGTCATCCGGTCAGGGGGCATGGGTGTTTCCGGTTGGGACCGAGAGGGGGGCACCCCTTAGAGCGCGCGTATATAAATTTGATCCCATGCTATTCGAGATTGTGATCTCCCCGTCTCAAAGTTTTTCTTGAATGTTGTCTAGGGTGATTCCTGGCATCGTGAGGTGGGATGGGTGTGTACTGGTTAGATGTGTTTCTACCGAAATACCGTAAACGGAACTAGTCCTTCGTGACTACGGAAATCCGTTGGCTGTGGATAATTAGTACAAACTCTGCAGAGTCAAAATCCTTGAATCATCTTATCCATGTCCAAGTATCTGTGTTCACTTACCTTGTCAAGTGTCGGTCTCGGTGACAAAACTCCGTGAACCACATGAGTGTTAAGTCCGGCTAAATGTTTATTCCTGTGGATGGACTAACCCGTTTATTATTATGTGTTGAATATTTCCTGTGAGTGTTATATCCTCGTGAATTTATCAGATATGAATAATGAAATATAAGCCCTTTCTGCGATGTCGCTCAGACGTCCGACTATGGCACGCTTGTTATTTACTTTCGATATAAGCCCTTTCTGTGATGTCGCTCAGACGTCCGATCGTGGCGTGCTTGCAATTTACTTTCAATATAAGCCCTTACTGCGATGTCCTCAGACGTCCGACTGTGGCACGCTAGTTATTTACTTTCAATATAAGCCCTTTCTGCGATGTCGCTCAGACGTCCGACTGTGGTACGCATGTTATTTACTTTCAATATAAGCCCTTTATGTGGTGTCGCTCGGGCCTTCGATCGCTGCATGATGATAATTTATTTGTTCACCCTTGAGGCGCCGCTCCATACACCGATCGGCTTCAATTGTTTTATTGGGATTTCGGGAGGACTACCACCCGACTTCCTTTATACTTATCATGTCATGCAATATTTATTATTTGAGTGTGCATTGCTATTTGCTCATGACGCATTCATGCTTGCATTTGTTATATCTTATGTCCGAACTGTCTTGCGAGTACTTTCAAAGTACTCACCTGGCTTGTTGATTTGGCGGATGTTGATGAAGGCAATCTCATGGATGAAGAGTTCGATAGCGAGTCCGACGCCTAGAGGAGTCCTAGTCGACTGCACGACCCTGGATTTGGTCATCAGATATATCCGCTTCCGCTACCGAATAAATTCATCGAGCCTCACCTCGGCGCCGATGAGCCGCCAGTTTAGGAGTCATGTTATCCACTCCACCGTAACATATCCACCACCACTTTTATCTCAAGTCAGTAGTATGCCACCACACCCTGTTTCATAACCGCCCTTATGTACAATATTGGCGCATTTGTAATAAATTGTTGAGCAACCTCAGCTCAACCCTGTAATATATTTAATGCTATTGGCCTTCTGTATCAAGTATTTGTCTACCAAGATGAGATAACTCTTCCTATATTTGGAATCAAAAGATCGATTTCTCAATAAGTATTTTATTGAAAAATCGGTCGTGACAAACTTGGTACCAGAGCAAGGCTGGCTGTAGGAAGCCACTAGGTGCGATCGCTAATCGGTTGTTGCATAATAGAGTTAATTCATATTTTTGCAAATGTAGTCATTTTATGACAACGAGATAAATTTATGATCGACCATTCAGAATTTTTGCCTACTTTTGTAGATGGTGGCAAAGGCCGTGAGTCACAGTGTTAGCCAACGTGCTCGAGGGGTTCGTCAAGCTCCTCTCCTCATCGTCCAGATCGCGATGGGGCCATCAGTCGCCTAGATCTTCACACTCTACCAGCACAAGATCAACGACGATCATCAATACACCAGGCAGCGGTGCAATTCAAGGGAGGGCGTGTTGAGTTACGCCGCTTCGGTTCTTGGGAGAGCCATGCCTACGGAGAAGCATGCTATGCAGATGGCTGCCCGTGAGGCGATAGCTCGTCACCGGGATGTTCTTCCTTCGATGAAGACTTGTCGTTACCGTTCCTGACATCTGGTACCCACCGGAAGGGCCTCTGTATTTTGCGAAAAAAACGTGCCCCCGCGATGGTCGGACCCACCAGTTATCTTCACACGCAAGGAAGTGCCTCCTTATTACACACAAAAATGAATACTCCCCGCCACTGGAACCCAGCATAGTGGGAGGCTGACTTGTGGGCCTACCAAGTTGACGGGGCGGAGGGCTTTGTCAACTTAGTCGGTATGAGCGATTCTAGCTCCAGCTACCATCGATGTTCATCCAACGCCCTAGTGCTTCTTCAACCTCTGGTCTTCTTGCTCCACCGCCCAAACCAGCGCCGGTCGTGCCACATGCTCCTGCCTCCCGTGGCTGGCTGTGATGCTGCGGAGGCCTCACCGCCCCTACTACTCCCACCGCTGGCGAGGGCATCACTCTACTCACCCACACCCCTTGTTATTCTGCGGCGGCGAGCTCACACCGCAGCCGAACCAAGAACCCTCGTACTCCTCTCCGCGTGGGCATCCACTGTCGCGTCTTCCCGGCTCGCGTCGTCCCTTCCTAGGCCTCGCCGTCGTCCACCGCCTTGGTTCTCTCGGCGCGGTGTGGTCAATGTAGTCAACGACCGACTTCCATCGAAAGAGTACTATCGTGGAGAGGCCAATGGGTCCACGGCCAGCACTGGGTCCACGGCCACAGCCTAGTTTTTGTGATTTGCCAAGTAAGTCGCTTTGTCGGGCTGTTGGGCTGCAAATCTTTCAAAACGAGGAGAGCTTCATTCGGCTGGCGAGAAAATAGCCTATCAAGAATGAGAAATGGGTTGTACATTTTAAAACACATCAAACCGGCAATTAGTTTCAAATTTCTTTTTTCATTTAGAGATTTTAAATTGCATTGATTTTTATCGTGGACAATTTGTTGGATTTTATATTGATATACATTTATTTTTAAAATCAGTTTGAATGTGACTCGAAATTTCGGGATTAAAAACAGTTCGGACCGCACCGAAATATGCAAAATTTCCTACAATTTTTTAACCGTGGCTACAATATGGGCTGTAATGCTAACAAAAAGAATATGGGCTCCAAAAATACCCTTAAGAATTAGCAAATGGGCTGTAAATTATTAGAAATAATGGCAGATGGGATGTATGTTGTTTTCCATAGATTTGAGGCTTTCCTAAAAAAAAGGTTGGCGACAAGCGGTGATGTTGGATGTCCATCCAACGGCCATCGTCTTCTTCAATCTCTGCTCTTCTGCTCCGACCACTCAAACAAGCGCCAAGTGGACTGCTGCTCCCTCCTCCTCATGACGGCTGTGTCTTTGCCAAGCAGCCGCATCACCCCACCATACTCCCATCGCTGGCTTAGCCATCCCTCTACTCACCCACACTGTTGTTATTCTCCGCGACAGGCAGACAAACCAAGAAACCCTCGTGACAACGTACTTCCCTCCACGCTGAAACAACTGCCTAGTCTTCCATGCCTCCGTGTCGTTCCCTTCCTAGGCCTCGTCGTAGTCCACCGCCCTGGTGCTCTCGGTGCGGCCTGGTCAACATGGTCAAGGACCGACATGCATCTGAAGTGGACTGTACGTGGAGAGGCTGACAACTGGGTCCATGGCCGCACGCAAGGAAATGCCTCCTTATTACGCGCAAAATAATGATTCCTCCACCTGACATCTGGGACCCACTGAAAGGGCCTCCGTATTTCGTGAAAAAATATTACCGCCGCTGTCAGCTCGGACCCACCAGCTATATCTTCGCACGCAAGGAAGTGCCTCCATATTACGCACAAAAAAATGAATACTCCCCCTGCTAGCTGGGACACAGTATAGTGGCAGGCTGACTAGTGGGCCTACTAATTTCACGGGGACGGAGGGCTTTGTCAACTTAGTCAATATGCATGATTCTAGCTCCAGTGACCGTACGATGTCCATCCAACGGCCGTAGTGCTTCTTCAACCTCTGGTCTTCTTGCTCCCGCCGCCCAAACCAGCGTCGGTCATGCCTCGTGCTCCTGCCTCCCGTGGCTGGCTGCGATGCGGCGGAGGCCTCACCGCCCCCTACTACTCCCACCGCTGGCGAGGCCATCCTCTACTCACCCACACCCTGTTATTCTGCGGCGGCGGCAGCCTAACACCGCAGCGAACCAGTGAACCCTCATACTCCTCTACGCGTGGGCATCCACTGTCGCGTCTTCTCCGGCTCCACGCCGTCCCCTTTCTAGGCCTCGCCGTCGTCCACTGCCCTGGTGCTCTCGGCGCGGCGTGGTCAACGTGGTCAAGGAACGGCTTCCATCGGACGTGGACTGTACGTGGAGAGGCTGACAGATGGGTCCACGGCCGCAGCAAGGAAGTGCCTCCTTATTACGTGCAAAATAATTATTCCTCCACCTGACAGCAGGGACCCATTGGACGGGCCACCGTATTTCTCGAAAAAAATGTTTCCCCTTGACTGCTGGGACCCACCACCTACATCTTCGCACACAAGGAAGTGCGTCCGGGCAAAAAAACGATTCGCCCCCCTGACTGCTGGGACCCACCAGCTACATCTTCGCACGCAAGGAAGTGCCTGATAGTCGGGACCCACCTGGTCGAAGCGTACGTAGCGTTTTCATTCTGGTCGTGACGTGTGCGTACATCTTGGTCGATGTAGGGCGCGCCGTGTCGTAGTAGAGCGCGCATGTAGCATGTACACATCGCATAACGGCGGTGTGCAAGAAACAAAATCTGACACGCGTCACGTACATACCGGCGGGTCTTGAGCGCCTACTCACGCATCGTACGGCCAGGGCTCGTGTACATGGTTGGGTCGGAACGGAGAAACTGCGTCGTCGTCGTGCTCATGGGGAGCCAACCGGCTGTGTCGAAACGGAATGCGTCGTCGTGTTCATCGGGAGGGGTGTGGCGTACGGTCTTGTGTTGAGCGCTACGGTCGAAACGGGGGTCCTGTTCATCGGGAGGGGTGTGGCGTACCACAAAACGGGAATCCACGGGATACTGTTCATCTCCACCGTCGGCCCCCTCCAGCCTCTATGGGCTACTGTTCATCCACCGTCAACCTCCTCTAGCCTCCACCTGCGACTGTTCATCCATGGGCTCCTGTTCATCCAGCCTCCACCGCGCTTACTCCACCGGCTACTATTCAACCAGCCCTCTCCACGGGCTCTGTTCAACCACCCCTCCACGGGTGGTCACATTCATCTAGCCCTCCACGGGTCCTGTTCATCCAGCCCCAAGCGGCTCGATCGATCGGGTCCCGTTCATCGAGAGGCAACACCACGGGTCCTGTTCATCCACCCCCACCGGAACTGTTCATCAACCCCCCCAAGAACTCCATTGTTCATCGAGAGGCAGCATCGATCGGCTTGATTAGCGGCGATGGCGAAGAATCGCTCGATCGGGTTTAGTTAACAGCCATCGATCGATCGCTTTCGAGTTCGATAACGTAGCTGCGGTCTGTCGCTTCGGGTTCGATTAGAGCCCAACGCCTCGCTTCGGGTTCGATTAGAGCCCAATGCCTTGCACCCACGCAGCGTGCGTGTCACAGCTGCACGCATCGCTTCGCCCCGACCACCCACCGTAACCGGAACACCCGATATTTTCCTCGCCCTCGCTTCTACCACGGTTTTTCCGTCATGGGCGGCCCAAAGAATGTCATGCAAGCTGCGTCTCCGCCCGCCCGGGACGAAAAGCCCATTTTCTGTCATGATTTTTTTGTCATAGAAGTAGGAGCCCACCACATCTGTGATGATACCGGGTTTTGTCACAATTATTGTCATAGAAGTGTCATAAGTATGACAGAATTTTTTTTCGTTCGGCCCAAAATGTCACGGATGTGTCTTCTTTTTATAGTGCAAGGGGCAGTACTGGTCTCATGTTGCTCAGAAGGAGAGTCGCCGCCGCGACAAGCGGATCTTGAGGACATTTGGTGAGCAGATATCCAGCAGATCTGAGAGGGTCATCACGCCAGAGGCAGCCTGGATGGCGAAGCAGGGCTACAAGTGGACTGACTCTGAGGAGGACCAGGAGGAGACCGTCCCAGCTATCGAGTCTGACGAGGAGCGTGCGAGTTATTACTCCGCTTGAGCCACCAGTTGTGTTGTTGGTGTCCTCTCTGCCTTTTTGGGGTCTCAATGCCAAAGGGGGAGAGAGTGTAGGATTTGCGAGTTGTGAGTCGTGTTTTCGTGTCGTGTCTTCGTTTGCTTTGGTTTGGTTTGCGCTTGTGAGACCGTTCTATCATATGGTGTAAGACATATGCACTCTATCATACCTTATTGAGCTTATGCTATCTTGTACTATTTATATTATGCTCATATGTACTATCTTGCTTAGTGTTAGCCTCTTTGTTGCAAGATATGCCTTGTCTCTAAAATATAGGGGGAGTGTTGATCCTAGTATGTGTGCCGTGCAGTCCAAAGCACTCATCTAGATAGCACACATCTAGGGGGAGCCCATCTATATTTTGGAGGTATGGGGTTTGCCCATGTTCTATGTTATCTCTTTTTATGCAAATCCCGTATTGTCATCAATCCACCAAAAAGGAGGGAGATTGTAAGGGCATATTTATCCCTTAGTTGTTTTGGTGATTGATGACAATGCTTTTGCGGAATAATCGTGTGCATTGAGTATTTCAGACATTTCATCACTAGGCACAAGATGATTTGGTGCCCCTCGAAGACTATTGAAGACGGTGTTTCTCTTCATTTCTTTTTGGTGGATTTGAGTCGTAGGAAAGCCGTACTATTAAGAGGGGGTACGCTTTGGAAAGGTTTGGGTGGAATCATCATGTACATGTCTTCTCCTTTGCGCCGCCTTTCCTTTGGCACTTTGGAGCATCCTCCGTCTTTTCTTGTCTATGCAAAATGTCATGTTTGCTGATCCAGGGCATCTTGGTAGTCTTGCTCCTAGGAGCGGTAATACCGCAGAGCCCTTGCGATAATACCGGCCTCTGGCGCGGTAGTACCGCAAGTGCTAAGGTAGTACCGCTTACTTTGAGCGGTAGTATTGTGGCCTCAGGCCAGGCGCTGCTGCTATTGTGGTAGTAGAGGCGGATGTAATTTTTTACATCCGCGCCCTACGCGGTAGTACCGCGCCCGGTCTTGTAGTACAATCGCTCTGTCCAGACTCAGCAACTGGCACGACAGTAGGAGCGGATGTAATTTTTTACATCCGCACCCCGCGTGGTAGTACCGCTCCTGGCTTACGGTACTACTGTGTCGGATTTTTGCACAGATCCCAACTCAGCGGAACTTGCCTCGGATGTATTTTTATATGTCCCTGCCTTCCCAATATCTGGACCATCCCTGCCTTGCGGTAGTACCGCGCCAACGGTTCTACCGCCCTCTGCTTCTTTTGCATCTGGGTTGTTTGTGTCTCTGCTGCACATGCGGCAATACCGCGGGGCCCTACGGTAGTACCGCGTGCCCTTGCGGTAGTACCGTGTTCCCGGTGCAGTAGTACCGTGATACGCAGGCTGAGTTGGTGGATAATGGTTGGATTTGTTCTTGCACAATATAAGGGGTGTCTTCTTCTCCGAGTTGACTATCTCTTTCATCCCCAAGCTCCATTGTTGCCCCAAGCTCCATTTTCGCCCGATCTCTCTCCCTAGCCAATCAAACTTGTTGATTTTCTAGGGATTGCTTGAGAAGGCCCCGATCTACACTTCCACCAAGAGAAATTTGATTCCCCCCACTAATCCCTTGCGGATCTTGTTACTCTTGGGTGTTTGAGCACCCTAGACGGTTGAGGTCACCGCAGAGCCATATTCCATTGTGGTGAAGCTTCGTGGTGTCGTTGGGAGCCTCCAATTAAGTTGTGGAGATTTCCCCAACCTTGTTTGTAAAGGTCCGGTCGCCGCCTCCAAGGGCACCAATAGTGGAATCACGACATCTCGCATTGTTTGAGGGCGTGAGGAGAATATGGTGGCCCTAGTGGCTTCTTGGGGAGCATTGTGCCTCCACACCGCTCCAACGGAGACGTACTTCCCCTCAAAAGGAAGGAACTTCGGTAACACATCCTCGTCTTCTCCGGCTCCACTCTTGGTTATCTCGTGCCTTTACTTGTGCAAGCTTATTTGTGTTATATCCCTTGCTTGCTTGTTGTTATTGTTGTTGTTGCATCATATAGGTTGCTCACCTAGTTGCATATCTAGACAACCTACTTTGATGCAAAGTTTAAATTGGTAAAGAAAAGCTAAAATTGTTAGTTTCCTATTCACCCCCCCTCTAGTCAACTATATCGATCCTTTCACCCTTCTTCCCTATGGCCCTCCCAAGATCAATGGGGGCTTGGGAGAAAAAGTGGTTCTACGTGTTAGGCCTCGAGGCCAACCTGCCGGCCTTCCCGGGTGAACCCCCGTTGCGTCTGAACTCTTGGGAGTCGCCGACCGATCTCCCCGACAGCACGTGGCTGCTCTTGAAGGTCACCGCGCTCCTGAAGGACGGTGGCTTGATAGGTCTCCAGATCACGCGGACCGGAGAGGCACTGCCGAGTTCTCCCTCTACAGCTCGCGGTAGATTGTTGAGCGACTACCATGGGTCGTCCGACCCCTCTCGGACCTCTCCCGACAACCTTGAGGATACGAAGATCTATTGTCTCGCCCCGCTGACGGGGCTAGATGTCGGGAAGGTATCCATGGAGGCTGCATCATCCTTTCCTCTTCAAGGGAAAAATCAACGCAAGCTCAAAAAGTAGTAGTTGGCCAAACCAAACAAAAGTTTCGGAGAAGAAATACGAGGCTATAAAGATCATGCATATAAGAGATCAAAGAAGACTCAAATAATATCCATAGATAGAACTGGTCATAAACTCGCAATTCATCGGATCCCAACAAACACACCACAAGAAGTTACATCAAATAGATCTCCAAGACATCGAGGAAAACAATGTATTGAAGATCAAAGAGAGAGAAGAAGCCATCTAGCTACTACCTACGGATCTATAGGTCTGTGATAAACTACTCACGCATCATCGGAGGAGCATCACTGAGAATGATGAACCCCTCTGTGATCGTTTTTCCCTCCGGCAAGGTGTCGTAATAGGCACTAGATTGCATCTCATGGTTCTGGAACTTGCGGCAGCTGGAATTGTGTTTCGTCGACTCCACTAGGGTTTCTGGAATATTTGGGTATTTATAGAGCTGAGAGGCGGTGGAGATGACACCCGTAGGCCCCACTACCCACCAGGGCGCGCCAGGGGCCTTTGGCGTGCCCTAGTGCCTTGTGGGCCCCATAGGACTCCCCTCCCGCACTTCCTTGGCTCCCAAGTTGTCTTCTAGGCAAAAAAATCTTCAAAAAGTTTCGTTGCATTTGGACTTTGTTTGATATGGATATTCTTATGGGCACCCTGAGGCTGCAGGTACTCCTTCCGACTGGTTTCTGGCACGGTGAGGTCGGAGACGAGATCGAATGCGACGGCGCGTGAGGCGAGAATGGGAGGGACGGAAGTTGGTTCGTTCCAAGGAAAGGAGATCCGGCAAAAGCAGGGGCGAATTGTATAGATATGGTGGAAACGGCCCGGAGTATGCAGGATCCTGCAAAAAACATTACGAGGTGGCCAATTTTACCGGATCTACTCCGGCCGGAAAAATCGTCCACGTCTGCTAAACCGGCAGTTATTATTTTGGATGACCCAGTTTATGGGATATACTAGAGATGCTCTTATAATGCTCTAGGGAGAGCGAAGAAAATAACAGTTTTGCTAATTTTTCACGCAACCGTATGATTCGGGAGCCAAGATTTGTAATTTTCGGCCTCTTTTTGTGTCATTTCTTGTTAAGTATCACGTGAGGCAGATTCCTATCCTATTTAGCGCTTAAGGCTTTTTTAGGGGAAAACTATATTCCTTTATTGGATAACGATGTCCCAGAGTATAGTTGCAATATCATGAGGCGGTAACAGACAAACATGGCTACCAGGTGCTAGATTTAAGGAATACTTAGCTAGACTATTTGCCTCTACATTCGAGTTTGTACTTTCATAAATGAAATTACAAGATTTAAAACCATCCATACTAGCTCTTATTTCTTTGATAATAGCTGCATGTTGTCCACCTGTGCCTTGAGCAATATCTCCTACAACCACCTGGCAGTCCAAAGAAACGATGATATTGGGTAGAAGGAGGTCTTGCACCAACGCTAAAGCCTCCCGGCAAGCAAGGGCCTCAAGCACTTGAGCATCAATAATTCCGGCGAAGGTGACACAGGAAGATCCCACAGTGGTCATTTGAATCTCTGCACACCACTGCAACAACTCCCCTATCTTCATGCCATGACACTGCACCCCGGAGCAGGGGGTATCCATGCATGGCAACGAATTCTTATTGATGTGGCCCTCACCAAATTTGGCTTACATTTTTCCAAAGTATCTAACTCGGATATGTATTTCCTGACAAAGCTGTGAGTAGCTTGTGGTGATTGAAATTCGTGCTCATAGACAACTTTTCTTCGCGCATACTGTATTGACCACAAAGTCACCACCATTTAGCGCTTAAGGTGCGATGTATAGGGTGTCCACTACTTACTTGCTAGGTCCTAAGTGGACTGTCGGCCCATGTTGCGTCTCCACCAAACTTGGGAATGTTCCCTCCGGTTTTCATGGATTGCTTTTTAATTTACATTTTATTGTGTTATCTTTTGTTTGTTTGTTCATTCTTCATGTTTATTCTTCTTTCCTTTTTAGTTTATTTTTCAAATTCATGAACTTTTCTTAAATACACATTTTTCAAATTTGTGAGCTTTCTAAATTCATGTTTTGAATTCATACATTTTCTTAAATTCTTGTTTTTTTTTAAATTTCAACAACTTTTTTCAAATCCATAAACACTTTTCAAGTTTGTGATTTTTTATCAAACCCGTGAGTTTTTTTAAATAAGTCAATTGGTCAAGGGCCAATCTATCAACGGGTAGGTCAATTGGTCAAACGATCGACATTCAATAATAAACTTCTTTTTTTTAGGGTTAACTTCTTTTTGTTGAGAATCGTTCAATTAATCAACTGAGCGAGTGGACGACGCGAGCGAGCGAGCAGACATGTTGCTGGGTTGGCCCACGCGAGTAGGGGTGGAAATGCCAGTTGGCTAGCGAGCGTGCACTGACTTGGAGCTCTCACGTGAAGGTTCCCTGCCGTGGCGGAAAACCCTATTCGCCGCTCTGTGCGTCGAACAGTCGATGCAACGCAGAGTCGAAAATCCTTAGCGCTAGAAATGGGTCGGTCAAACAACTAGGCAGCCAATTTTGGGAACCTTCTAGAAGGTTCCTTGAACCCTTTTTTTGTTTATTTTACCGGTTTTCCTTTTTTGGGGGGTTTTTCTGCTTTATTTTCTTTGCTTTCTGTTTCTTGTTCTTCTTTTCTCCTTTTTCTTTTCAAGGTTATTTATATTTTTAAACAAAGTTCATGGGGAAAAAATTGTTTTTAAATTTCAAATAATGTTCTTGCTTTTAAAACACGTTCAAAATTTCCAAAATGGTTGTCTATTCAAAAATGTTCAGGAACTTCAAATAAATTCTTATTTCAAAAAAGACACGAATGCTTTTGTTGAAAATTTTCACAACATTTCAATAAATGTTCGGCCGTTTAAAAATGTTCCCATTTTTAAACACTGTTCGGAAATTTCAAATTATGTTCACATTTTCAAAAATCAGGAGTCTAAAAATAGTTCGGTTTCAAAAAAATTAAAAAAGTCCTTTTTTGAAAAAAAAAATCAGGAGTTTCAAAATATGTCCGTGGTTTCAAATTTCCCGTTTCAAAAAAATTGTTCCTGATATTGGAAAATATTTCAGTTTTAAAATTCTGTCCGCAAATTTGGAAATTGTTTTCATCTCACAGATCACTTCGTTTTTTTTCAAAAAAAAATTTGCTTTTGAATTCTAGAAATAATTCGGATCTGCATTGCGGGTTGGTTTGTTATGTTTGGCACTGCTATATACCTATATATTCTTATATATTACATACTATGCGTACATACTCTACGATTTGATAAATACAACATACAATATACAAAACTCAAGTGGTGGTAATTATCACGGTGGTAGATAAAATTTGTCCTAAAAACACTCTTCAAATGCACATTTGAAAAATATTGAGAAGTATTCGAAAAAATGTTGAATAAGTATTTTAAGATGTTGAAAAAAGTATTAAGAAAATGTTGAAAAATATTTTAAAATATTAAAAAGTATTAAAATGTTGAACAAGTATTTAAAAATATTGGATATGTATTAAAAATATTGAATGACATGCACGCTTGGCGGATCTTATCCAACTTGGCGGAGCCAATAAAACATCGCCGGTGCCTGGAAGCGGGATAAGGCGAAGACATGCACGCCGGCGGATCTTACCCAGCTTCGGGGCTCTCCGTGGAGATAACACCCCTACTGCTGCTCTGCGGGGTCTCTGCATGGTTACTAGATCAACAAGTAGCTACAAGAGGCTCCTTGAGCTGTTTGGCGAGAGGAAGAAGAAGGCAAGGCTAGCTCTCTTCTCCCCTCGATGTGGTGTCTAAAACTCTAAAAGGTCTCCGCTTTGCATGGGTGCCCTGGGGGTTTATATAGGCCTACCCCCCAGGGGTACAATGGTAATCCGGTGGCGCGGGCCCTAGCCGTTAGTGTCTCACGCCATGGCTTCTCCACCGGCGGCTGGGGCCATCTCTTGGTGGGCCTGCTTTGTGTCGACCTTCAGTCGACAGCCGGTCCCAACAACAGGGTCTTGTCGGGGCTGATTCTTGTTTCCTCGCCTCTGGTGACGAGGGCTTGGTCGAGGTAAGCATGGCCCGCAGTGTCGCCGCCTAGCGGCTTATTCTGTAGCCTTACCTCGTCTTGTCTCCTAATGGCGCGCCTCCTCGAGGGAGAGCCAGCCAGGCTATTGGGAGTCGGCCATACCCGAGCCGACCGGGGGGCTGGCCGCCGACCCCCACAGTTGATGGGGCCCGCCGCCCACAGGTCGTCTTGACGGCTCGTCGTGGGTGGCGTCATGGGCAACATGGCAACATGATGCTTGCCACGGACGGGTGATGGCTGCCCGTCGGCGCGTTATCCACGCAGCGTCTTGGGATTCGGGGTGGCGAGGCTTCATCAGAGCCACGCCTCGTCTCGTCGGCGTTATGTGGTTGCAGATTCGAGGGCACGGCCTTGGCACTTTGCGAGGCGGTCTTCTTGGAGTCAGCCTTCTCGTGGCCGGCTTCTTGGAGCCGGCCCTCTTGTGGCCGGCTTCTTGGAGCCGACCCTCTCGTGGGTTTCTTCATGAGGGTATTTTAGGGCCGGGCCGCCTTCTTGCAGCCGGCCTGAGAGGCAGCCGGCTAGGGGAAGGCGGCCCCAAGTCTTGGACGCTTGAGGGCTCGATCGGCCTATGATTTTTCCGAAGAGCCGGGGGGCCATTTGGGCTACCCGTGGTCATTTACTCATTATCACTGTGGTAGATAAAATTTGTCCTAAAAACACTCTTCAAATGCACATTTGAAAAATATTGAGGAAGTATTCAAAAATGTTGAATAAGTATTTTAAGATGTTGAAAAAAGTATTAAGAAAATGTTGAAAAAAATATTTTAAAATATTAAAAAAGTATTAAAAATGTTGAACAAGTATTTAAAAATATTGGATATGTATTAAAAATATTGAATGAGTATTTGGAAAATATTAAACAAGTATTTAAAAATACAGTTTTGCTAGTTGAACGAGGTTGGACATGCAAGTTGGGGCGCGCTTGGCCCCCACATTTCAAGGGGGCGCCCAACTAGCATGTCCACCCTTGACACTGCACCAAGTTAGCTTGAAAAACGTTTTTATATTATTGGGACGGAGGGAGTAAATAGGAACCAACCTCATGTGATGCCTAACAAGAAACAACACGAAAAGGGGCTGAAAATTACAAATCTTGGTGCCTGAATCATACGGTTGAGACCTAACAAATTCTCGTCTGGGAGAGAATTAGTAAACCTGTTTTTTTTTATCCCCTCTCCCTAGAGCATTATAAGAAAAGTACTATTACCTTTGTCCCAAAAAGTTTGTATTAAATTTATTTAGATACGGATGTATCTAACACTAAAACGTCTCTAGATACATCCGTATCAAGACAAATCTTATAAGACAAGCATTTTGAGATGAAGGGAGTAAAAGATTGGAACATCTGGAACCTCTCTAGAGCATTAAGAAAAAGAAAGTAAGAAGATGGCAAAATGTAGAACAAACTTGCCAGCGTTCTCATTTGGTAGATGGCTCACAGTGATCATTTATTTATTTGAATGATGACGGGAAATGTTGCGCCTTCTAAAGTTGCACTTGTTTCCCCATGTTTTTGAACAGGTTTGTAAGAGTGCGCTAAAACAAGCCCGCCACTGGTGACAGGAAAAAAGGACAGGGCAGTCATGAAGTGAAAGGATCTGTACACGAGTAGCCTGCCCCCCTGGTGGAGGGAAAAACACAAGGCAGTCATGAAAGTGAGCACTTCTGAGTAGATTGCAATCACTTCGATCCAGAAGCACTAAACAGGAGCCCAACAATGCACGTAGGTGACCTTGCAAGCATGTTCACTTCAAGCTACAGTTTCATGCAGAATCTACTCGAATAGATAGATAGGTAGAGATATAATAACATGATACCATGTCGCACAATATCACAGCGTACGATAGCATAGTGCTAGCTAGCCAAACTGCAGGGTCATAATTAAACATAAAACAAGCTGGGCGGCCATCTTTGGTTCTCATTTTTCCACCTCGTCTTCACACGTTTTCCTTGGTAACGGCCTGGGCTACGCTTCTAGCCCACTGCCAGAGAAAGCAGTAGCAGCAGCCACATACACAACTGTCACCTTGAAAGATCCATAGACCAAACTCTTCAGCGCACGGTCGATGGATATCATGCGCCTGCAGGTAGAGAGAGGTAGGACAAATGAGATTATATGTATGTATCGAAACCTGTCAAACAAACAAACAGGAAAATAAGGAAGAAATTGGGCCTCCGATATTCTACATACTGCTGAAAGACACTTGGTTTCTTCTTTTTTTGAAGCTCGTCCAACCTCTTTAGCGTCTCATTGAACCCCGCCCAGCAGTCATCCTCTTTCTTCTGGATGTTGCGAGCATGCTGGATTGATACACATGGACAATGGTCAGTGTGCTTGCTTTGCATCATCAATCATCAAGTAAGCGCTGACCAGGATTGTTAAATAATCACTCCGTCCGGAATTACTTGTCGGAGATATGAATGTATCTGGACATATTTTAGTTCTAGATACATCCATTTTATTCATATCTCTGCGACAAGTAATTCTGGACGGAAGGATTCTCAATTAAGAAGGATACTGTGTTGTCTGCCAGTTAAGTGAGGTTCGGTATATGCAGAATGCATGGTGCATGGTTATCATCTAGTCACAGAATCATACTTGCCGTATATATGGACAAATGAAGTCACAGAATCATACTCCCTCCGTCCCGAATTACTTAGACTTAGATTTGTCTATACGGATGTATCTAGACACGTTTTAGTGTGAGATACATCCGTATCTAAAAAATCTGAGACAAGTAATTTGGGACGGAGGAAATACTAGCTAGGGAGTGCATCAAGCAGAAGATATCAAAGCCGCAGCAGCATCCATCTTATGTGTTGCAACTAATTACAGTGTATCGAAAGGGACGAGCAAAAGGTCATCATGCTGGCATCTTCAACCAGGAAAAATAAGGTTGCTTAAAGATATGATTCGCATGCAGTCCTGTTGCCAGTAAGTCAGGATGTACAACAGCTTCAGGTCAGATTAAACAAGCTCTAGTACATATGGCGATGCTAAGTAAGTAATTTAGCTCTTGTTTATAGTCTAGTGGCTGCACAGAATTCAATTACATGAGGCTACATCCTTGATATCGGCAGATAAATCATGAGATAAAAGATGTCAATTTTGGTTTAGATACCTGCGCGGAGAGCTGGCGGGGCGCATGAGGCTGCCTGGCTCGAGGAGGTGTTGCTCCGCCACCTCGACCGCTGGGGCAGGCCAGCAAGGATGAGTAAACAGTCATTCTCGGATCAAACAGGAAAATAAGTTGCTTAAATGATAAGCACCAGTACGTCAGGATGGGCAGGGTTTTTTTTTTGTTGTTGTTGTTGTTGTTGTTGTTGTTGTTGTTGTTGATAAAAGAGAGGTCGCCTCCCGATTTCCAGTAACAGAAACCACCGAGTCTTTCTTACTCCCTCTGTTCACTTTTATAAGACCTTGAAGACATTTCAGACAATGTATAAAACAACCCATTTTGAGTTGTCTGAAATGACTTACAAAAGTGAACGGAGGGAGCACATGATATAGACTACAAAGAACAAAACAAACACACACACACACACACACACACACACACACACACACACACGCACACGCACACACGCATGATCCACCTGAAACATGAGAAGGAGATGCCTCCCTCCCTCCCCTGCACGATCACCTAAGGTTTGGCCGGAGACACAGCCCAAACAAGCAACCAGTTTTATCATATCAAGTATACCAAACTTCAGTAGACACAAATATCACATTACAGACTTGGAACACAGGAACAAAGAAGGGGGGAAGGAAACATGCATCAGGATGGTCAGGTTCAATAATCTTGCTTTGTTTCTAGTAGATGTTGCTGTTTGGTTGCACAGAATTCGATTATGGCTGGCTACATCGAGTCTTGATGCCGTAATCATGATGAGAAAAATTAAAGATGTCAATTTCTAGTAGGTGTTGCTGTTTCGGTTGCACAGAATTCGATTATGGCTGGCTACATCGAGTCTTGATGCCGTAATCATGATGAGAAAAATTAAAGATGTCAATTTCTAGTAGATGTTGCTGTTTCGGTTGCACAGAATTCGATTATGGCTGCCTACATCGAGTCTTGATGCCGTAATCATGATGCGAAAAAATAAAGATGTCAACTTTGGGTAAGATACCTCGCCGGAGACCTTGGTGGAGAGCTGGCGGGAGCGCATGAGCCTGCTTGGCGCGAGCAGGCGTCCCTCCTCCGCGACCGCCGCCTGCGTTCGCTGGAGCAGAGAGCCGCCGAGCCTCCTCGCCGCGCACCGAACCGCGGCCATCGTCGCCGGCCTGCCAACAGTATATCGGTTAGGGATTAGGATGACGAGTCCGTCACGAATCACCACCAACGGCCGGCACCGGCTCCCCCACCCCCTGCCCCCATAGAGACACAGCACACACACCATCGATCGGATTGCACTTCTGTGGAGATTTCGGTCGATTTCGGTGAGCGTACCTTGGGGATCTTGGCGTTCCTCGCGCGGCTAGGGTTCGTCGTTCGCCTCCGCCGAGAAGAAAGACAGACAGGGAAAGTTGGTGTGGGTGTGGTTTCTTGCGCTGTCGGGAGGGTTATAATCTTGCGACCCGGCCCAGCCCAATGCAGTTCTTGTTCTTGTAGAGTTCTTGTTCCTAGAGGTTTCGGCCCAACTGGATTGCACTCCGTGGAGATTTCAGTAGTTTTTTTCCTTTTTAAAAAACATGGAGGTTTCAACAGGTTATTACAACTTTGTTATTTTCTTCTTCTATTTTTGGCAGCACTAAATTTGGGGATCCACTAGAAGAAAAACTATATTTGGGAAAGAAAATGCTATATCTTTTTTGTGTGTATTTTTCTCTGCTAGTTTATCGGTTATCCTTTCTTATTAAATTCTGGTTGGTTTTTTTTAATACTTTATTTTTCTCTCTTTTTTAATGGATGTTGGCACCATTCTTCAAATACATGTAAACCTTTTTTTATAATTGCACGATCATTTTTTTACACCATGTGACAAACTTTTACATTCGACAAACAATTTTTCAACCCGAGGTAAACATTTTTTAAAAACTATGTATATCAACATTTTTTTTTTCATTACATGAATATTCTTACAAGTTGTAGGAGTTGTGGCGACTTTTTTTTTCTTTAACGACATGAATATTGGCATTTTATAAACTTATAATCTCACGAGAGTTCTTGTTCTTCCACGTTTCGGGCCAACTGTGAGGATTTTGGTAGGTTTCCCTTTTCTTTCTTCTTCTAGCCCTTGTTTTGCAGCCCAAACTGTTCGTTTGTTCCAATTTTGCTTTTCACAAAAGGGGCCCGGTTTTTTCTTATTTGGCAAGCAATCGCATACCCATGCAGTGCCCGACCCTTTGCAGTTATTTTCATATGTTTCTTCCCCAACGGTTTATTTTCTCTTTCGTGTGTCATTTAATTGCATGAGGGACACCCGTTCGAGTCAACTTCTTATTATCATCATCACTTGATTCTTCGACTTGGACATGTTTGGCCTTCAAAGCAAGGTTGGTCTTTTTGACTTCCTTCTTGCATAACAAGTTGTTTCTTTCCATTGAGCTCATGCTCATCATATTGCAAGATGGTACCAATCAAATCATCGAGAGTCATGGTTGAGAACCCATGCTCACGTCTTATGGACCAAACCATGTTACGATAGCGAGGAGCAAGAGCGGTGAGTAACTTGTCCACAAGGAATTTACCACATGCTCATCATATTGCAAGATGGTACCAATCAAATCATCGAGAGTCATGGTTGAGAACCCATGCTCACGTCTTATGGACCAAACCATGTTCTTATAGCGAGGAGCAAGAGCAGTGAGTAACTTGTCCACAAGGAATTTACCACATGCTCATCATATTGCAAGATGGTACCAATCAAATCATCGAGAGTCATGGTTGAGAACCCATGCTCACGTCTTATGGACCAAACCATGTTCTTATAGCGAGGAGCAAGAGCAGTGAGTAACTTGTCCACAAGGAATTTACCACATGCTCATCATATTGCAAGATGGTACCAATCAAATCATCGAGAGTCATGGTTGAGAACCCATGCTCACGTCTTATGGACCAAACCATGTTCTTATAGCGAGGAGCAAGAGCGTTGAGTAACTTGTCCACAAGGAATTTACGATTATGGTGAAACCATCATCGCCCTTTCATGCTCAAAGCTTTTAATTTGAGAAGCAAGAGTATTTAGGCATTCATTTAGATCTTGAGGCGACTCATCCTTCTCTCTCACGAAGTAGTCCAGCTCACTCTTGGCAACTTCATATCTTGTTTGCTAGAGTGTGGTGGTGCCGGTCTTGGTTAAAACAAGAGCATCCTGTAGTTGCTTGGTGGTGTTCATGTTGAGGTACTCTCTTCTCTCACTTGCGGATAGGCCCTTCCTTATCATCATGAGTGCGGTGGAGTTCAGTTGCTCGTTGTAAGCCTTCAACAAAGTGAGATCAATGGAGTTCGCGGAGTTGTAGCCTTCTTCCACAATTTACCACAACTCATCACAAGAACTCTTGGTATGATCCTGCTTCTCAATTTTCCACGGTGAGAATTGACGGAGTGAATTCTCGTCAGATCCCTTGGTAGGGGCCCAAGCACAGCTGGAAGTCATGGGTCGGAGGTCACAAGAGGGGTTTATCCAGGTCCAGGCCTCCGGAGAGTAATGCCCTACATTCTGCTGGTTTTGATGATTCATAGTGGAGGGATACCTCGTGCAAAGGGTTACAATGGTGTATGAGTTTGCTACCAAGAGTTCTCCTATCTTAGGATCGATCATAAATGAGTACCCTAGCCCCCCTTTATATAGATAGGAGAGGTCTAGGGTTTACATGCGATCACGATCTGGCGTTGCCGCCCTCTAGTCTTGGGCGTCAAGAAGGTCGTCTTGCCTCCTAGGGTTTTGCACCGTGTCCTGGGCCTGGTGGGCCCCTTGTGGTTGATGAGGTCGGTTTCCTGGGTGTTAGCCACCCCTGATAGAGGACCCCGTCGGTAGCCCCGGAGCGTGGCGGGGTCGCGAGACCTCCGTGAGGCTTTCTTATCTTCTTGTGTTCTGGAGCCTAGTCGAGGCGCCAATGCCTTGGCGGCTTTGTGGAAGATCGGCGCCCATTCTTGAGTCGTTACTATCTTGGCGTTGTTCTTTGTCATGGGCCTCCGTGCCTTGACTCTGGTCTTGACGGTGAGGGCCACCACCTTTTGCTTTTCGAAGAACCACCACAGTGAATAGTAGAATTGGCTCGGAGACCGACGCTAGCCGGGTCTTGAATCATTATGGCAAGTCCGCCCAGATTCCCGCGCATGTTGGACGTAAATGGGAACCGCCCACCGGGCGTGGGCCGCGTGGGTGCGGAGACACCTTGATTTTTGGCTTGCCCGTAGTGGGTCATAAGAGCAGCTGGGGGAATGAGTGGGATTCATTCCGCCCCCATATTCCTCCTTCGCCTCTACTTCGCTCCGCTGCCATTGCAACATTTGTTGTCTTTGGTCCTGTCTCTTCCTCCTTGAACCTCTGCTTCGCTTCGCTGCCATTGCGACATTTGTTGTCTTTGGTCAGGTCTCTTCCTCCCCTTAGCGGCGAGAAATGAGTCAATCAGGTTCCTCGACTGGCGCCCATAGCACACATGTGACCAAGGAAGCGGAAAGGAGGCGGATGGCTCTAGTGCCATCGTTGAGCCGCAACCTAACTCTGATGCTTTCGTCAGCCGATGGACCCGCTCCATCATCTCCGGCGGGAAGATCCAGAAGCTAAGGGCGGAGGGGTCATTCCCATCCAACCTCTCATATTGGACCCCCTTATCAATGGAGGAGTTTCCGGCGCAGCCGACCGGCGTGCGTGTCC
Organism: Aegilops longissima; assembly: GCA_021605205.1. Classification (NCBI taxonomy): domain Eukaryota; kingdom Viridiplantae; phylum Streptophyta; class Magnoliopsida; order Poales; family Poaceae; genus Aegilops; species Aegilops longissima. The sequence continues at coordinate 13,288 of JAHIAM010000037.1, read as the reverse complement.
TCCACCTGGACTTCTTCGGGCGAAGCCTCAGGTCCCCCTACATTCGTTTGTGCGGGGGCTTCTCTTTTTCTTCAGCATACATCTTCATCATCTTAACCCCGCCTGCATTCTGCATGTAACAAACTTTATTACATTCTGGGAGTGCTTTCTTGGGGCCGCCCCTCACTTTGACCTCTTCTGACGCCTTTTTTGCGTCAAGGGTCAGATGAGTGGTAGATCGGTCTATGACATTGGTAGGGCCAGTCTTCAGCTACATCCCCATTCCCCCTTTGTAAGGGCATATTTATCCCTTAGTTGTTTTGGTGATTTATGACAATACTTTTGCGGACTAATCGTGTGCATTGAGTATTTCAGATATTTCATCACTAGGCACAAGACGATTTGGTGCCCCTCGAAGACTATTGAAGACGGCGTTGCTCTTCGTTTCTTTTCGGTGGATTTGAGTCGTAGGAAAGCCGTACTATTAAGAGGGGGTCCTCTTTGGAAAGTTTTGGGTGGAATCATCACGTACACGTCTTCTCCTTTGCACCGCCTTTCCTTTGGCACTTTGGAGCATCCTCCGTCTTTTCTTGTCTATGCAAAAATTTCGTGTTTGCTGATCTGGGGCATGCGGTAGTACTGCTCCTAGGGCGGTAGTACCACAGGCCCTTGTGGTAATACCGGCCTCTGGCGTGGTAGTACCGCAAGTGCCTGATAGTACCACTTCCTTTGGCGGTAATCTTTGTGACCTCGAACCGAGCGCTTTCTTTGCTATTGCGGTAGTAGAGGCGGATGTAATTTTTACATCCGCGCCAGTCTTGTGATAATACCGTCTTGCTCTGGCGAGCTCGACAAGCGGCAAAGGCGGTAGGAAGCGGATGTAATTTTTACATCCGCACCCGTATGATAATGCCGCTCGGCTTATGGTACTACAGTCGATTTTGCAGATCCCAACTCAGTGGAAGTTGCCACGGATGTATTTTTATATGTCTATGCCTTCCCAATATCTGGACCATCCACCTTGTGGTAGTACCGCAAGAAGGCGATAATGCCCGCCGGTGATTCTACATCCCTCTGCTTCTTTGCATCTGGGTTGTTCGGGTCTCTGCTTTGCACAAACGGTAGTACCATGGGGCCCTATGGTAGTACTGTGTGCCCTTCTTGATAATCCGTGATCTGCAGAGCTGAGTTGGTGGATAACGGTTGGATTTGTTCTTCCACTATATAAGGGTGTCTTCTTCTTGAGTTGACTATCTCTGCCGTCCCCAAGCTCCATTGTTGCTCCAAGCTCCATTTTGCCCGATCTCTCTCCTAGCCAATCAAACTTGTTGATTTTCTAGGGATTGCTTGAAAGGCCCCGATCTACACTTCCACCAAGAGATATTTGATTCCCCACTAATCCCTTGCGGATCTTGTTACTCTTGGGTGTTTGAGCACCCTAGGCGGTTGAGGTCCTTTGTCGGTGTCAAAACCGGCGGATCTCGAGTAGGGGTCCCAGCTGTGCGTCTAGGATCGATGGTTACATGAGGCGAGGGACATGATGTTTTCCAGAGTTCGGGCCCTCTCTATGGAGGTAATACCCTACTTCTGCTTGATTGATCTTGATGAATATGAGTATTACAAGAGTTGATCTACCACGAGATCGTAATGGCTAAACCCTAGAAGTCTAGCTTTGTATGACTATGATAATGAGTATATGCTATCCGGACTCGCCCTCAGATTTATATAGACACCGGGGGATCTAGGGTTACATAGAGTCGGTTACATAAGAAGGAATCTTCATAGTTGGTGTAAGCTTACCTTCCACGCCAAGGAGAGTCCTATCCGGACACGGCAGTCTTGACCTTCCGTCTTCACAGCCCATCGGTCCGGCCCATGGATAATAGGCGGACGCCTTGGACCCTTAGTCCAGGACTCCTCGGTAGCCCCGAACACAGCTTCAACGACGAGGAGTCCGGCGCGCACATTGTCTTCGGCATTGTTATATGTCTCCGTCGTATCTACTTTTCCAAACACTTTTGCCCTTGTTTTGGACTCTAACTTGCATGATTTGAATGGAACTAACCAGGGCTAACGTTGTTTTCAGCAGAATTGCCATGGTGTTGTTTTATGTGCAGAAAACAAAAGTTCTCGGAATGACCTGAAACTCCACGGATCATCTAGTTAAAAATAATAAAAAATCCTCGCCAAAGATGAAGGCCAGGGGGCCCACCACCTGTCCACGAGGGTGGGGGGCGCGCCTGCCCCCCTAGGGCGTGTCCCCTACCTAGTGGCCCCCCTGGAGACCTTCCGACGCCAACTCTGACTCTATATATTTGCTTTCAGGGAGGGAAAAATGAAGGAGAAGAAATCATCACGTTTTACGATACGGAGCCGCCGCCAAGCCCTAAAACCTCTCGGGAGGGCTGATCTGGAGTCTGTTCGGGGCTCCGGAGAGGGGGATTCGTCGCCGTCGTCATCATCAACCATCCTCCATCACCAATTTCATGATGCTCACCGCCATGCGTGAGTAATTCCATCGTAGGCTTGCTGGGCGGTGATGGGTTGGATGAGATCTATCATGTAATCGAGTTAGTTTTGTTAGGGTTTGATCCTAGTATCCACTATGTTACGAGATTGATGTTGCTATGACTTTGCTATGCTTAATGCTTGTCACTAGGGCCGAGTGCCATGATTTTAGATCTGAACCTATTATGTTTTCATGAATATATGTGAGTTCTTGATCCTATCTTGCAAGTCTATAGTCACCTACTATGTGTTATGCTCCGGCAACCCCGAGGTGACAATAATCGGGACCACTCCCGGTGATGATCATAGTTTGAGGAGTTCATGTATTCACTATGTGCTAATGCTTTGTTCGGTTCTCTATTAAAAGGAGGCCTTAATATCCCTTAGTTTCCATTAGGACCCGCTGCCACGGGAGGGTAGGACAAAAGATGTCATGCAAGTTCTTTTCCATAAGCACGTATGACTATATTGAATACATTCCTACATTACATTGATGAATTGGAGCTAGTTACATGTCACCCTATGTTATGATGTTACATGATGAACCGCATCCGGCATAATTATCCATCACCGATCCCTTGCCTATGAGTTTTCCATCTACTGGTTCACACTTATTTACTTTCCCGTTGCTATTTTTACAATCACGACAAAATACCAAAAAATTTACTTTTGCTTTCATTACTCTTTTATTACCGTTACCACTACTATCATATTACTTTGCTACTAAATACCTTGTTGCGAGATATTAAGTTATCCGGTGTGGCTGAATTGACAACTCGATTGCTCATACTAGAGAATATTCTTTGGCCCCCTTGTGTCGAATCAATAAATTTGGGTTGAATACTCTACCCTCGAAAGCTATTGCGATCCCTACACTTGTGGATTATCAAGACTAATTTACGGCGCCGTTCTTGCGGAGCATAGCTCTATTCTTTGAGTCACTTGGGATTTATATCTGCTGGACACTATGAAGAACTTGAAAGGCGCTAAGGAAAAATTTATCCCTCAACTACGAGGGAGGTAAGGAACGCCATCTAGCTCTTCACTTGATTCACTTATGTTATGAGTAAGCTTGCGACACCTAAACCTTCTTGACTATTAGTTACGATATGTGCATGTTATTGATGATGCCACTACGCTATGCATGATACTTATGATGAAACTACTTCTATGCTTGATACTCATGTGCCCTTAGTGAATTTCTTGATGAACAAATTGCTAGGGCTAGAGAGAAAGAAATTATTGAAACTGATCATGTTGATGAAATTGATGATGAAAACATGCCTGTTATTCCTGAAGGTTATAATTTTGATAAAGAAGCTTCTGCGGCTATTTTAGCTTGCAAAGATAACGATGAGTGTCGGTGTCAAAACCGGCGGATCTCGGGTAGGGGGTCCCGAACTGTGCGTCTAGGCGGATGGTAACGAGGAGACAAGGGACACGATGTTTTTACCCAGTTCGGGCCCTCTCGATGGAGGTAAAACCCTACTCACCTTGATTAATATTGATGATATGGGTAGTACAAGAGTAGATCTACCACGAGATCGAGAGGCTAAACCCTAGAAGCTAGCCTATGGTATGATTGTTGTTAGTCCTCGGACTAAAACCCTCCGGTTTATATAGACACGGATAGGGTTAGGGTTACAGTCGGTTACAATGGTAGGAGATCTACATATCCGTATCGCCAAGCTTGCCTTCCACGCCAAGGAAAGTCCCATCCGGACACGGGGCGAAGTCTTCAATCTTGTATCTTCATAATCCGAGTCCGGCCAGCGGCGATAGTTCGACTATCCGGACACCCCTAGTCAAGGACTCCTCGGTAGCCCACGAACCAGGCTTCAATGACGGCGAGTCCGGCACGCATATTGTCTTGGCATTGCAAGGCGGGTTCCTCCTCGAATACTTCATAGAAGATTTTGAACACAAGGGCGGTGTCGGCTCTGCAAAATAATTTCCACATAACACCATAGATAGAATAATATTTGCACAAAATCAATCTGCGGCGTATTCATGGCGTGCCATCACGCCACGGCCAAGTCTTCGTTCGAATCGTTTTCTTGTACCACCTCGGTAGCGTTTAGCGGCGGTTTCCTTAGCACGTCTTGTCAAAGCGAGAGATCATGTCCCCTTATTCCGGGATTCTCATCAATACGGATGTGGGTAACCCCACCGCGCCATCAATTCTGGCGCTTGGGAGATAGCGAGTTTCACCAGGTGGTGGTGGGGGCACATAACCGTCCGTCCATATAAGGGGATAAGGATCCACCTTTTCACCTATGCCTTCTTCCTCCTTTGCTCATCCATTCCTGCGCATTCGAGCTCCAGCGCCCAAGTCCGCACATCCCACCTCAACCTTCTCCAGCCATGTCCGGAGCGGGAGGCAAGTGGGTGGCCTCCTCCGTCACGGAGGGGCACATCGAAAGGCTGCGGGAAGCCGGATACTTGTCCGGTGACATCGCGTGTCGGCTCCCCAACAAGGGGCAGATCATCCTCACCCCCAGGCCCCATGAGAGGGTGGTGTTTCTCACCCACTTCCTCCATGGACTAGATTTTCCACTTCACCCATTTGCCCGGGGCTCATGTTCTACTACGGCTGGATTTCCACGATCGGCCCCAAACTTCATCCTCAATATCTCGGCGTTTATAAATGCGTGTGCGAAACTTTCCTCTACATCAACCCCACCGGTTTATGGTTGAAGACCTTTAGCGTCAAGCCAAAGATAGTGGGCGGCCGGCAGGCGGAGTCTTGAGGCGCCATGGCGGCGGGATGCCCAACGTTACATGGCTTGAGGCTCCTTCGTGGAGACCATAAAGGGGTGTGTCGGGGTGGTTCTACATCACCGAGCCGCCGACTCAAATGGGCGGCGGCCCCGAATTCAGGTCTGGCTCCCCACACGGCTCACATCATGGAAAGAGGCGGGCTGGCGTGGGGTGATTCGGAAGAGCTGACGGACTCCAAACACATGTCCAAAACACGGTGGACAAAAGCTCAAGCTTGTTAACGTAGTCGAGTTATGCTCATCCACGGATTCTCCCATGCCGACAACGGGCCTTCAATTTGTGGGAGTTTGATCCGGCACAACACGGACCTTGAGCCGACTCTTGACACTACGTATGAAGATGCAGGAAGGTCTTGTTCAAAGGCGCGAAGGTCCGCATCCGCTACGAAGATCGCGGATTCAGCTCATGCGCGTCAAGCCAGCGAGTAAGTTATTTACCCTTTATGGGACTCTTTTTCATAGTTTGACTCTATGCGGGATCTAAAACTCCCTAACCTTTGGCAGGGTGGTGAAGATGTCGAGACAGATTAAGCTGTCGGGCTCCTTTGCCGAAGACCAGTGGACTCCCGCTTGGCGGGGCTGCTGGTTCGGCACCTCACATGGTGACGGAGAAGAAAACCAAGAAGGAGGCCACGGGAACTCGAAGAGCTCGGCGCCCGAGTCTTTGTCGGTTCTGAAGCGAATCCTCTCCGAGAACGAGGAGGAGGAAAAAGCCTCTCCCAGGGAGGGAAGAGAAGAAAGGAAGGCCGCCCGGCCCAGGGGCGGAGGAGGGTCAAAGGAAGGACCCTTCCTCGGACTTCTCCACCAACGTCGACAACGGCGAGGAGGAGTGGCCATCAAGGCCAAGCCTGGCGAGATCATAAGTGTCGGATTCGGAATAACTCATGATTTTTACTTGTCGCATGAGTGTCTTCTAACGCGAATATAACCATGTAGCCTGCCCAGGGCAGGCTCGCCGCTTCGTCGGCGGCTCCTGGATTCGTCGGATATGAATAGTACTTCACTTCGGCCGCCTCCTCTCCTCGCGACGGACAACACCTGATGGAGTCCCAAAGGGGCCCAACTAGGAGGAGGAGGTCTGGAGGCGCCGCAAGCGACCTCCGGACTCGAGGCGCAAAGGGGCAAAACCGGGAGGCTCTAAGTCCGGCCTGTGCGGACTCATGTCTGAGAACCATCGGTGGTTCGAAGTCCGACAAGCGGCCCCTTAGTAAGAAGGGCAAGACTATGACGATGACCTCCATCCAACCGGAGGCACGGATAGCTTCTTTGGGCGCTTAATGGCGCCTCCATCGACGAAACACCGCACTATCATGAGTGCGGTGGTCGAAAAGTTCGATCCGCCAAGGCGGGCTGGTGAAACTGTACCAGCCTTCTAACGGGCTTTGATGTAAGTTTTAGAATATGTAAAAATATTACCGCATAGACAATAGCCCACGATGCTTATTTGGCGTTAGGAAAGAAAAGCGGACTAAGGATCTAAAAGATATCTGTGAGGAGTCTAACATAAGTATGTCAATATGGGAATGCGAGGTTCTTGCTGCTGGCCTCTGCCGCCTTGCTGCGAAGGTCAATGCATTGAAGCGAGCCTCGGCGGTCGAGCAGGCTCGGCCTTGCCAAGAAGCAGCTCGAGGACAAGGAAGGTGAGTAATACCTTATTAAAGTAATACCTTATAGAAAGGATTTGGTTGCAAAAATGACATGAATAACGTGAGTATTGCGGGGCCCGCGAGCAGGTGGCGACCTGAAGGAAGCGGTGACATGACTGAAAACAAAGTGGCCGTGGGCGCGCCGAGCGAGAAAGCGGGGCGGGTGGCGGAGGTGCGGCAAGAGCTCAGGGCTCTCGTGGAAAAACACGAGGTTTGGGCGTGACTCGAACCCAGAGTCGAGCTTGCCTCGGGTCTTGAGAGTGCCAAGGCCGCTAAGGCGAAGCCAAAGCCCTCCGGGAGATTGAGGCGATGAGGAAGATAGCGGCGGTAAGGCATTCTTTATGCAAAGCAAGAATGTAAAGTCAATTATCATTACTTACCGAATCCGGAGCTCTCTAGGAGCCTTCGCAGATCTGCCTGCGGTGTATCCGATGTCGCCGCTTTCTACCGAGCGAAGAGGGAGCTCGGCGGAGAAGGTGTTTTGGTCTCGATATCTTTGAGGCGAACACCAGTGCCCTTGGCGAACAAGCTGAAGCAATTGTTCGAGCTCCACAAGGTCGCCGAACAGGCCATGAAGGGCCTTATAGCTCGGCTGTGGCTAAATGAGGCCATGCACAGGAGCTACCGGGCTAGTCTGGCGGCTGGTGGGCCTTTGTCCATGGATCGAAGTTATCAAAGCGCTCCGTCTGCATCGAAGGTGCTGTAGGGCCCTTGCCCGTGCTAAGGTGCCTTTGGGGCAAGCTAGGCGGTGAAAGCTTGTGAAGGGCGGACCACCACCGGGCAAGGAGCATCGCAAGCCGAAATGTATTATGAGGCGTCTGAAGGTGCCATACCTTATAAGCGGTGAATGCTCCAAAGATGTAATTTTTAATAGACTCGCATTTGTTATCACGTATCTTTGAAAACTTGTTCATATGCATTAAGCAACGCTTTTGAATTTAAAATATTACCTTACATGCGGCCGTTTATCAAATCGAGAGATGGCAAGTCGTTGGCTTCAGCCCACATGCCACAGTCTTTGGGGTGTTAGGGATAAACTTGGCGCTCTTGTTCCCATTCTTGGGTCCTTGAGGCGCTCAGCATAGCGAACCGAACAACCGGACTTATAGTGCTTGAACACTCTCACTTAGCCATAGAATTCTATAATTTTAAATTTGGCAAAGCCCCTAGTATTCGGAAGACCGAGTTGAGGCGCTATCACGCCTTGGCGGACAATGCTGGTTCCTCGCTCTAAGCGGCATAAGTCTTTAGGGACTCGAAGAAACCTCTCAAACAGCGACCGGCTCTCGCCTTATCATGACGGTCAGTTTAGCTTTCTCCACCGAGGTGCTCAACCCAGCTCAAGCTGGGCACAATCGCGATGGTTCTCCCAGCGCTACCTTAGCCGATATAGCGGGCGTAAGGTACCAAAACATGGGAGCAGGCAAACCCAACTATTGACCCAAGACATGATTGAACCGATGCATATAATGCTATAAATTTGGGGTGCCGCACTTGTGAAAGTGTTGGACTTGTCACACCATGTTTTTGGGGTACATAAGCCCTGGTGTGGTGGCTGTACCAAATTATGCAGTTGCGCAATGTCATAGATGAACATATACAATGGGAAAGAATGCAATATTAGGCAAGAGCTATATATTGTTTATTCAAAAAGCGCAAATAAAAGCGAGCGATACAAATTTGGCGATAAGCAAGGTGCGGGACTTTTGACATGTCCCCCTTCGAGGGTAAGTTTGCGGTGTGGTATGTAAAACAGGTGTCTTGCTCGTAATAGAGACCACTGGACACTTGGCGCGGTTTTACGCTTCCTGGCTGTTGCATCGTGTAGTCGGCGGGAATGCGGACAGAACTTCGGAGAGCGAGTCCTGAAAGTAAAAGAAAAAAAAAAAAAAAAAAAGGAATGACACAAGCAGGGCCCCTCTGCGGTCTAGCGCGTTACATGCATGCCGTGGTCATGGCCCGTCCCTATGCCCATGGTGCTTGAGGCGCAATTACGTGCGCGTAATCTTGGCTTCACGAGTTCACGAGGGCTGGGGTTGGGGCGCATTACTCGCTTGTTCGGAGCGTGCGGCGGTCTTCTTTGTAGGTTACTCGGTAGCGCTTGCGGTGTCCGGTTGTTTATTGGCGGTTGGAGGATTGCCTTAGAGGCTGTTACGCATACGCGCAAAGGCGGCCGTATGCTCCTCCGTTCGGAGGGCGTTGGTGTTTCCATTGACCGTGATTACGCCTCGAGGCCTGGCATCTTGAGCTTGAGGTGCAGCGTGGTGCGGCACCACATTGAATTTTGCGAATGCGGTTCGCCCGGCGGTCGCGTGATAGCCGCTGCGGAGCGATACTATGTCGAAGATTAACTCTTCACTCTGGAAGTTATCAGGGATCCGAAGACCACTTCAAGTGTAGCGGACTTGTCTGAGTTGGCCTCTACACGGAATGGCGCCTTTAAAGATCGTCTTTGTGGGTTTGATTCTTGGCGGGTCTATGCCCATTTTGCGCCTTGTATCTGATAAATCAGGTTCGAGCTGCTGCCGCCGTCCATCGGGACTACGGTGAGGTGAAATCCGTCAATAATTGGGTCAAGAACCAATGCGGCGAAACCGCCGTGGCGGATGCTAGTGGGGTGGTCCCTTGATCAAAGGTGATCGGGCGGGAAGACCATGGGTTGAACTTGTGCGGCTGGCTCCATCGCATATCGTCCCTTAGTGCGCTTCCGCTCCCTTTTGGGTATGTGGGTTCCTCTATTGTTCAGCGGCCGGGGCTCTTCCTCGTCATCGCTATGCAGCCCCTTGTCGTTGTTTTGACTTTTAGCTTGCCTGCTTGCTTGAACACCCAACAATCCCTATTGGTGTGGTTGGCTAGTTTTGGGGTGCCATGTATCGCTGGCGATCGAGTATTCGGTTCAAGCTTGGGCCAGACCTGGGTATTTCTTTTGAATGGATTCTTCCGTGGCGGGTTTAGAGCCTCTGAATCCGGCATTTACTTGTTGTATCTTGACATTGTCACCGTTAATCGGCGTTTATGCTTGTTACAGCGACCTGCCATTACCGTCCTTGGTATCCGAACTACCGGTGTTTGGCCAAGTTGTTGCTTGAGCTAGCGAGTTGTCTTCTCCAGCGAAGCGGGTCATGAGTGATGTGAGGGCTGCCATGGATTTGGCTTTTCTGTCCTAGGTGCGGGCAAGCCACTCGTCGCGGATGTTATGTTTGAAGGCTGCAAGGGCCTCTGCATCCGGACGATCAACGATTTGATTTTTCTTGGTTAAGAACCGTGTCGAATTGTCGGCGATTTATCGGCTGCTGAATTATATGGCTAAGGTCATCGGCGTCGGTGGTCGCACATATGTGCCTGGAAGTTATCGAGGAATGCGGCTTCGGGTCCTCCCAACAACCGATTGACTCTGCTAGCAAGCTGTTGAGCCAATGCCGAGCTGGTCCTTTAAGCTTGAGTGGGAGGTATTTGATGGCATGTAGATCATCACCGCGGGCCGTGTGGATATGGAGGAGATAGTCCTCGATCCGGACCGCGGGATCTGTGGTACCATCGTATGATTCGATGTTTACGGGTTTGAAGCCCTCGAGGATTTGATGATCCATTACTTCATCATGAAGCATAGTGGGTGTCTTGGCGCCTCAGTATGTGGCCATATCACGGCGTAGCTCATATGAGCTTTGTCTCTTGTGTTCGGCCCGGCCGAGGTTCTTTGTATCCGGCGTGGCGGTAATCATCTCGAGTCGTTAGGCGCCCGCGATCTGTAGATTGATCTTGTTTGCTTTGCCTTATCCTCGATATATCTACGCAAGTCCGTAGCGTTCTCCGTGCCTTGGTACTTTTGGCGGCGTCGGGCGTGGCTTAAGCGGAGGCCGAGAGGCTTCTCTGTCGCTGACCGCAGGGGTGGCGGTCTTCCATGTCGTCTTGCTGGTGGCGGGTGCTTCCTCCTCGATCGAGGCAGCGACCTGCATTTGGGGTAGCCTTTGGAGGCGTTGAGTTCGTACTCTTGGCTGCAAGGACTTGATCCATCTGTCGACTAGCAAGTCTTAGTCGGCTCTAAGCTGTTGCTGCTTTTCTTGAGGCTGCTTGCCGTGGCCACAAGCCTGCGTTTGAAAGCGCTCTGTTGGCGGGATCCTCGGGCACGACAAATTAAATCGTCGTCGAGGCTTGCCTCATCTTGGGAGGAGGCATATAATTATCGTCCTCTACCTCTCATGCATGCGCTCTATCATGAGGCTGGCTTCTCCCTCCTCTGTCTTTGAATCCTGCTTTGGAGGGGTTGTCTTCGACCTTGTCAGGGTGTTATTATCTCCGTGCGGAATCACCGTTTTCTTTGTGGCGGGATTTAGGCGGCGCCCGGCGGCCTTGGCTTGGGTTGTTTCTTGGAGGGTCATCCTCCATTGTTCCATCGCCATTCCCATCTTTTGGGATGTCCACCATGTATATGTCATATGGCGAGGTGGCCTTCCGGTGCCCGTGGTAGCGGCTCTTGATCGTCTCGGCACCGTCGTCCATACCGTCGATGTCTTGGTCGAAGTCGAGCATGTCGGTTAAATCATCGACAATGGCTAAAAAGTGGGTGGTGGGTGGGGTTGAATTTCTTCGTCATCCGAATCCCAACGTTCTGACCGTAGTTCGGCGGGCTCCCGACAAAGAGAGACTTTAATGAGTTCAGGATATCGCCAAAGGCGAGTCTTTGAAAAACGTCCGTGCGGTGAACTCCATAACCGGCGTAATCGGATTCGGCGGCGGTAGCGGGAGGTTGGTCCGGAGAGAGTCCGGCACCTCGAGTCACGGGCTTTACAAGGACAGGGATGGTGTTGGCTCAATCGCCGTAGAGATCGTAGCCCCGGCGGTGTCCACCACTCGTCCTCGATCGGTGAAATCGGCTCGAACTAAGGGTCGGGCCGGATGCTGATCTGACCTCGAGGACCTTTTTGTGGCGAGCTAGATCATACCCATCGAGGCAGTCTGGGCGCTTGGCTGTAGCTCAAATCCGTCGAAGATCAAGTCTCCGCGGATGTCGGCCGTGTAGTTCAAACTCCCAAATCTGACACGATGGCGGGGCGTAGCTTCGATCTGCTCGGATGGCCAAGTGAATTGGCCCGCGATGCAAAGCCGCCCGAATCGAAGATCTGTCCGGGAGAAAAATCTCACCTGGACTGCGTCGTTCTTGATGATTGAAGGAGCCATCGGGCCTATAGGTGGCGACAGGAGGAACTCTCAATGAAAGCACCAATGTCGATGTCAAAACCGGCGGATCTCGGGTAGGGGTCCCAGGCGTGCGTCTAGGCGGATGGTAACGGGAGACAAGGGACACAATGTTTTACCCAGGTTGGGCCCTCTCGATGGAGGTAAAACCCTACTCTGCTTGATTAATATTGATGATATGGGTAGTACAAGAGTAGATCTACCACGAGATCGAGAGGCTAAACCCTAGAAGCTAGCCTATGGTATGATTGTTGTTAGTCCTCGGACTAAAACCCTCCGGTTTATATAGACACGGATAGGGTTAGGGTTACCAGTCGGTTACAATGGTAGGAGATCTACATATCCGTATCGTAAGCTTGCCTTCCACGCCAAGGAAAGTCCCATCCGGACACGGGACGAAGTCTTCAATCTTGTATCTTCATAATCCAGGAGTCCGGCTCCGGACACCCCCTAGTCCAGGACTCCCTCAATGAGCTTAGAAGGCTATTAGCTAAATGGAATAAGCAATCTCTTAATGATAAAATGAGGCCCGACCCTGCGTTTGCTACTTCACCTATTTGTGTTGCCGATAAGGATTATGAATTCTCTGTTGATCCTGATATAATTACTTTGGTTGAATCTGATCCTTTTTATGCTTATGAATCTGAAACTGTTGTGGCACATCTTACTAAATTAAATGATATCCTTAAAATATTTCTGTTCTCATTAAAGGGTGATGCTAAGATATGGTTTAATTCTCTTGATCTTGGTTGTGTGCGTAGTCCCCAGGATATGATTTATTACTTCTCTGCTAAATATTTCCCTGCTCATAAGAAACAAGCTGCCTTAAAGGAAATATACAACTTTGTGCAAATTGAAGAAGAGTCTCCCACAAGCTTGGGGAGGCTTCTCAAGATTATAATGCTTTGCTGATCATCCTCTTAAGAAAAATGAAATACTTGATATCTTTTATAATGGACTAGCGATGCTTCGAGATTACGGATAGTTGTGCGGTTCTCTTTTAGGGAAAGAACACTAGATGAAGCTGAAATTCTATTGAGTAATATGTTGAAAAATGAAAATAATTGGGCACCTCTGAGCCAGCTCTGAGCCAGCTCCTGCTCCAATTCTTGAGCCTATTCCTAAACTAACTCCGAAGAAGAGAGGTGTTATGTTTCTCGATCTGAAGATATGCAAGAG